>BJCO01354799.1:0-13491 GCA_018326465.1 Flaveria floridana | reverse complement strand
TACCTCACCAACCCCCCCAACCATACCCCCTTCCCCCCCCTCCCTCTCCCCCCAACTCAATCCACCAGCCCCCCCCCCCTCCAACCACACCTGCACCTTCCTATTACTACCAGTGTTAGCCTAAGCCTCCACCACCACAACCTTCCCAGTAGCATCCTAAACCTCTTACACAGCCTAGTCAGACCTGCCTCCCACTCAACCACCAGCACCCCTAACCCGCCACCCACTTAACCACCACCACCCCTAACCGGCCACCTACTCATACCCAACGTATGATCAATAGGTCCCAAGATGGCACTTCCAAACCATCCGTTCCTATTAACCTACATAATACATTCACTAAAACTATCTCCCCTTACCCAAATCCTACCTTACAATCTTAACATATCCTCATTGGCACAAGGCAAAGACCAACGAATATAGGGTGTTAATAGCTAATAACACATGGGAGTTGGTACCAAGACCTACTCATGCATATATTATATTCATTTTTTATGGTTGTTTCATCAAAATTTTCATGCAGATGGCTCTTTAGAATTGTACAAAGCTCGTCTCGTGGTAAACGAAAAGTTTTAACAAGAGATTGCTTTGATACATTCGGTCCAGTCGTAAAAACTACTACCATTTAAATTGTTATCATCCTAGCCGTCTCTCATCAGTGGCTTATTCACCAACTAGAGGTAAAGAATGATTTTTTACACAATGACTTACATGAAACTGTTTATATGTTTCAGCCTCCAGGCTGCATGGGCAAATCACACCTGACACATGTATGCCGACTGAGGAAGTCCTTATGTGGCCTAAAACAAGCCCCTCATGCATGTTACCACCATTTTGCCACTTTGGTTTCCAAAGCACCATGAGTGACTCGTCTCTTTTTGTTTATTAAAAGGATGCACAAATGGCTTATCTTTGGTGATTAAATATTAAATGGAATTATTAAGTTTTAATTATCAGTTGAGTTTCCATGACAGATCTCGATTAGTTACATAATTTTCTAGGTATTTAAGTTACCAAGAAAATATTGGAAGATATATATTGAAAGTATTTGGTTGTTACTAATTTATTTTCTCATTATAGGCCTTCCATGTTTAGAGGCTGTTTGTACGGGAATTTGTTTTCCCTTCTTCCTATTTATTATCCTGTATCACCATTATGCAAAATCAATAAAACAGTAACAAACCAAGAATTCGATCCTTTCATGGTATCAGAGCAGGTTGATTGCCTGCTCGGATTACCCTTTGAAAAATAACAAACCATCCTCCACATCGTTCCAATGGCAGAAGAACAAACTGCCGATCAAACTACAAAAACCAATTCCGAAACCGCCGACCACACATCACCGTATTACCTACACCCTTCAGATTATCCAAGAACGATCCATGTCAACGATATTCTGAATGACAATAACTACCTTGACTGGCTGCAGGAGATGGAGAATTTTCTCTTCGCAAAAAATAAAATAGGGTTCGTTGATGGAAGCATTGAAAAGCCGGAGAAGACAAAACCCAACCACATGGCCTGGTTACGTTGTGACGCGATGATCAAGGGTTGGCTTACCGCTGCCATGGAGAAAGAAATCCGAACAAGCGTTAAGTATGCCAACACCGCCAAAGAAATATGGAACGATCTTCGTGAGCGTTTCGGGAAAGAAAGTGCGCCGAGAGCCTACGAAATAAAGCAACTACTCACGAATACCAAGCAAGACGGTACTTCTGTGTCTACTTATTATACTCATTTACGGTCATTATGGGATGAGATGAGTTCCGTTTTCTCTATTCCATGTTGCTTGTGTGACGGGTGCGGGTGTGGGTTGAGCAAGAAACTCACGGATTTAAGGGACAAAGAGAGATTGTATGAATTTTTGCTTGGTCTCGATGCGGATTTTTCAACCATCAGAACCCAGATTCTAGCTATGAAGCCGACTCCCACTTTGGGGGAAGCCTATCGGCTAGTTTCGGAAGATGAACAGCAAAGGACAATATCGATGGGCAAAAGAACCAACACCGTATCCGCTGCGTTTCAAACCCATGGCAAAATAGGTGGAAACTCCACCATACAAAAGGGGCCTGTTAGAAGCCGTGGTCAAGAAAAAGAGGTCAGCAAGGCCACAAAAGAAAATAATGATCATTGTAGTTTTTGTGATCGAGACGGACACAAGCGAGAAGGTTGCTTCAAGCTAGTTGGTTACCCAGAATGGTGGCCCGGGAAGAAAGGTGAAAAGACTAAAGCTAAGGCCGGATGTGTTGAAGCCGACACAAGCCCGGTCCCAGGCTTGAGCAACAAAGATTATCAACTCTTTCTAAAACACTTTGGTGGGACGAGTGTAGGTGAAGGTATGAAATCCATGGCAAATTTGACACTTAAAGAAGGTAACGAAGGTGAGTGGATATTAGACTCTGGTTGCACTGAATATATTACCTATTTGTCTAACATTCTTATTAATCAAAGGGACACTTCCTTTGAACCCCCCGTTATCATTCCGAATGGCGACTCTATTCCTGTTAAAGGAAAGGGAGAATGCATGTTGCCAGGAGGGTCAAAAGTCAATGGGGTTCTTTACATTCCCGAGTTTAAGTGCAACTTACTCTCTGTTAGTCGACTTAGCCGGGATCTCGACTGTTGCATATCCTTTTTCCCTAATTTTTGTGTCATGCAGGGACTACAGAGGAGGAACTTGATTGGTGCGGGTAGATGTGAAGGGGGGCTTTACCGGATGAAGATGATTCAAGAGAGAAAGGCTATGGCTACATCGGTTGATACATGGCATAAAAGACTTGGACACGCTTCAAAGGGAAAGCTCGCCAAAATTGATTTCCTCAAAAATAAAGTTCTTGACTTTGGTAATTTTTGTGACTCCTGTGCTAGAGCCAAACACACTAGACTACCTTTTTCTTCGAGTTCTATTAAGACTTTTGCTTGTTTTGAGTTAATACATTGTGATATTTGGGGAGGATATCAGGTACCATCTTACGCTAAAGCCAACTATTTTCTAACAATAGTTGATGATTTTAGTAGAGCCGTGTGGGTTTTTCTTATCAAACATAAAAACGAAGCGAGTCAGTGTCTTAAAAACTTTCATAACATGATAGAGGTGCAGTTTGAAAAATCCATCAAAAGAGTTAGATGTGATAACGGTGGGGAATTCACGTCCAACGACATGTTGAATTTTTATAATGACAAGGGTATTTTGCTTGAAACCTCTTGCCCGCATACCCCGCAACAAAACGGTGTCGTTGAAAGAAAGCATCGACATTTACTCGAAACGGCTCGAGCGTTGAGGGTTGGTGCAAACGTTCCTAAGAGGTTTTGGGGGGAATGCATTTTGACCGCGGCTTACTTAATAAACCGACTTCCTTCAAAGGTCATAAAAAATAAAACTCCGTTTGAATCCATTTGGAATGAAAACCCGGACTATGATTTTCTCAAGGTCTTCGGGTGTCTAGCATATTTTAAAAACACTAACACGAAAGGAGACAAGTTTGAAGACAGGGGGAAGCCGGGCGCTTTTCTTGGATACCCGGTTGGCACGAAGGGATATAAAATATTCGATCTCCAAACTAAGAAAATCGTCATTAGCAGAGACGTCGTGTTTTTTGAAGACAAGTTTCCATTCAAGGAAACTAATGACACTGATGGTGACATAGGGGAACCAAGTATTATTCACGAATGTTACTGTGACCAAAACTTAGAGTCACGACCGAGCCCAATTGGTCCAAACCAAAACGAGACACAAGCCCATTTTCAATCCCCTGAAATTGATGGTTCTGGAAAACCAACGGAACATGAGGCCCAAACCTCCGAAGGTGATCAGGCCCATGTTTCTGAACCTGATGTTGAAGTCCAAATTTCCAAAAATAATGTGGAAGCCCAAGTGTCCAATAATAATGTTGAGGCCCACTCCCTTGAGAGTGAAGCCCAATCTCATGGCAATGAAAACGAAAATGAAGCTCAATTTTCTGACCATCAGGAAGTTAATGATGATGAAATTGAACCAAGTATTGAAAGTGAATCAAGACCCACTAGAACAAAGACTCAACCGTCAAAGTACAAAGACTTCGTTGTGCAAGTCCCTCCTTCCGTCAAACACCCAACTTCCAATCAAGCAACCTCCAAGGTACACTACCCGATCTCAAATTTTGTGTCTTATGATAATTTTTCCATTAACCATAAGGCTTTCCTAACGGCTATCACTAAAAATGATGAGCCTAAATATTTCAAACAAGCCGCACAGGACCCTCGATGGTGCGAAGCCATGAAAAAGGAGATACGGGCATTAGAAGAAAATGGTACTTGGACCTTGGAGGAATTACCAAAGGGAAAGAAAGCCATTGATTCAAAGTGGGTTTACAAGATCAAATTCAAACCGGATGGAGAAGTGGAAAGATATAAAGCACGCCTCGTCGCTAAAGGCTTCACCCAAATGGAGGGGGTGGATTATCATGACACTTTTGCACCGGTTGCCAAACTCGTTACCGTACGAACATTGTTGGCGGTGGCCGTAAAGAAAGGATGGATCATTCACCAGCTCGACGTCAATAATGCTTTCTTGCATGGAGATCTCGATGAGGAAGTTTACATGAAAATTCCTCAAGGGTTTTCAAAAGAAAATGAGACCCGCGTCTGTCGTCTAAGAAAATCACTGTATGGTCTGAAACAGGCTTCACGAAACTGGTACCACAAGTTCACTCACTTCCTCCGTACCTTGAAGTTCCGGCAATCACATGCAGATCACTCGATGTTTATCTTTGAAGCTGACGGTATCACTATGGTAATATTAATATATGTCGATGATGTTATTATTACCAGTAATTGTCTCGCTAAAATTCAAGAAGTCAAGACCAGACTAGATGACCAGTTCAGTGTAAAGGATCTCGGCCAATTGAAGTATTTTCTCGGTATTGAGGTTGCTAAAACTAACGAGGGTTAAGTGTTGAGCCAACGAAAGTATGTTCTCGATATTTTAAAGGATAGTGGTATGACATATTGCAAGCCGAGCTCATTCCCTATGGAGCACGGCCTAAAACTAGATAAGGGAGAAAAGGAATCTAAAGTCGATGCTAATCAATATCGTCGCCTTGTTGGAAGACTTCTTTACCTCCAGGCGACGAGACCCGACATCACCTACTCGGTAAATGTATTGAGCCAATTCGTTGCCAATCCTCGGAGCAACCATTTGGAGGCTGCGTATCGAGTGCTCCGATATTTGAAATCTACACCGGGTCAAGGGATTTTACTCTCTCGTTTGGGTAAACCTGTTCTTACTGCCTATTGCGACTCAGATTGGTTAGGTTGTCCTTACACTAGACGATCACGTACCGGCTATCTACTACTTCTTGGTGGGTCTCCCATTTCTTGGAAGACAAAGAAGCAATCAGTTGTTTCTCGATCTTCGGCTGAAGCCGAGTACCGAGCCATGGCCTCTACTGTGAGTGAAATAATCTGGGTACGTTGGTTACTTGATGAGCTTCATGTTCGTACCTCATCTCCCACACCCCTGTTTTGTGATAATCAGGCGGCACGACACATTGCTAACAATCCAGTCTTTCACGAACGCACCAAACACGTTGAAATAGATTGTTACTTCATTCGAGAACGGGTCGAATCCAAAGAGATAATTCCTATGAATATTAGCAGCAAGATGCAAGTTGCAGATCTTCTTACCAAAGGGCTCACTGCACAACAACTCCAGTTCCTACTAAGCAAGATTGGCATTACGGATCTAAATGCTCCATCTTGAGGGGGAATATTGGAAGATATATATTGAAAGTATTTGGTTGTTACTAATTTATTTTCTCATTATAGGCCTTCCATGTTTAGAGGCTGTTTGTACGGGAATTTGTTTTCCCTTCTTCCTATTTATTATCCTGTATCACCATTATGCAAAATCAATAAAACAGTAACAAACCAAGAATTCGATCCTTTCAGAAAACGGGTGGTCTCTTTCTTTCTTAACAATCGCATGCAGCCAAAATTCTAGAGCGTCCAAATATATAGAATTACCAACTGTGTTTCATCCCCACTAACACTGATTCAAAACTTAGTGCCACAGCTGGCAATCCTTTACCCGATGGAACATTGTATAGAAGTTTGGTCGGTGCCCTTAAATATCTGACTTTCACCCGACCCGACATTTCATATGTTGTCCAGCAGATATGTTTATTCATGCACGTCTCAAGGGACTTTAGATCACAAGCTCACCATCAAACCCTCTAAGTGTTGCAAATTAACAGCCTACCCTCATGTTGACTAGGGGGATACCCTAATTCTCTGCGGTCCACTTCTGGTAATTGTTTGTTCCTAGAAAAACATCTTGGTCTTATGGTCCTCTAAATTCCAAAACACATATCCTATATTAGTGCAGAGGTTGAATAAAGGGCCATTACAAATGTAATTATGGAAAGTAGTTAGCTCCACAAACTTCTCCTTAAGCTACATATCCCCAGTCGTGATGCCATTGTCATTTTTGTGATAATGTTTCAGTAGTATACCTTCCAGAGGAACCCGATTCAACATCAACGTACCAAGCATGTCAAAATCGACATCCATTTTATCTGGGAGAAAGACCGTATTAGTGCTATAGGAGAACTATATATTCTGGTTGACTATCAATAAGCTGACGTTTTCACTAAGGGTCTACAACGATAATTATTTAGCATATTCAATTCCAGTTTGCACGTTCACTATAATCAGGGCCGGCTTTATACATTTAGAAGAGATGTTTTGGGCTTGGGGCCCTCAAAATTAAGGGCCCCCATTTTCTTAAAAAAATTTCCATTGAGCATTTGGGCCTCCACAATCTACACTAAAATCCATCAATTGCATCGGAAGTTTCCACGAAAGGCATAAATCCGCAAGTCAAAGTTGATGATCAACGATGAATTTGAAGCGTCTCCCGTGTCATCTCATGCTCCACCGATCGCAAACCACAATTCCGATAACATGTTGCCGCCGCATATTAAAGGTGAAACCAAGCAGGCTCTGAACGAATTCGCACACAATTTTGCTTCTCGTTAAATAATTTGCAGACCCCCGCTTGGGGGTTCACATAATCGGTATTCACAAACCCCTCTTCGACTCATTTGTTGTTCTTATGTTCGATAATCGACCCACTGCCTCATTTACCTGTCACTACTGCTCAGGTATGCATATATTGGTTGTGTGTTGGTATCGTATACAGAGATTGATGTTATTTAGGGCTTTGGTGTTTATAGGTGGGAATGTACTTCGTAGGACATTATTATCAGATGCTTCAGAGTGACGCAACCGGATTACGTTAATACGTTTTATAGTGATAGCGCAGTGCCTCTTTATCTCTTTGATCAAGGTTAGTTTAGATAAATAGTTCATTAGATTTTGCTTTTGTTTAGATAATTAGATTGCTAATTGGTTTTGTTTAGATTGTTTTTTGATGAATTTGATTAGGTAATAGGTTAGTTAATTGCTTTTTGATTAGCCTTCTTTGATAGTTTATTAGTTTGATTTACTTGCTATTGTTAACTGCATTTGATACATTTGAATAGGTTGTTAAGTTGTTGGAGCCTTTGATTCACTATCTTAAGTTACTTTAGCATTTAGGCATAGGTTGGAGCCTTTGATTCACTATCTTAAGTTACTTTAGCATTTAGGCATAGAAGGGTTTTAGTAAAAAAATAAAAGTTTGAAAAAGGCCACATTTGTTATAGTTCGATTGGGCCCCAAAAAACGTTAAGCCGGCCCTGACTATAATCCTCACATCGATGGGGTATATTCGAGATGGAAAATTTTAAAGTATGGGAGACTGTAAAATTTGACTCATTGTCAAGCTACAACTCAAACCCGAACCCGTTTAAGTCAATCTTGTAAATCAAATTCATTATTTAGTCATTTTATTTATTTTTGTATTTTAAATACAATAAATGTGTCACTTAATTAATTTAATTTAATATTACAATTTATAAAATAAATATTATAAATTTTAAAAGGTTATTAGTAATTATAAGATTTTAAAATATTTAATTAAAATAAATAATCAAATTACCAAGTTTTTGTGAGATTTATAAAGTCTATAAAGATTTTATAAAAAAAGAAGTTGGTTAAATTAAAATTATAGTTTTAATAAATTTAAAGTTTAAATTAAAATTATTCTTTTATTTATTTACTTTATTTAAGTTTATATTTATTTTAAATTTCAATCGTAACCCCATTTTGAAAAACTTGTAACTTGCCACTAACACCATTTATAACCCTCTTCTAACCTCAACTATAAAAGCAAGCTTTAGCCATCACTTTTACTCACTAACCTTTCTTTCATCCTTTGGTTTTGATCAATTTATTTTACAAGTAATTTCAAGAACTTTTTAATGCTAAGATAATCTTATATTGTTTTTATATTTTGTATTTTTATATGTTGTTTCAAATTTCTTTATTTTAATTTAAAGAACCATCCTAACATCCAAGCATACTTTATATTGTTGTATGATGAATGTAAGAAATATATGATGAACAAGTCCATTAATAATTTATTTTGTCTATTATTCTCATGAATTTATGTTCTTATTTTTTTACTAAATCTTTTTTTATTTGAATCATGATCATTTGATCATTAACCTTCTAACTTTCACTAACCTTCTAAAAATTGCTAATATTCTTAAATCAAGCTAACAACACGCTAACGTAAACAAAGAATCACGTATGCACATGAACGGCTATACCGCCGCATTCGGTTATTCACAAGCTTGTTTCTCTAAATAATGCCTATGCCGAAGTCATGAGATGTTTTTATAACTAAAATGGAGTCTCATGTACTATATATAGACATATTAAGATTTGTTCTAATCTGTTTCATGCTTTAACAATTTTAAAAGTGCACATAAATGCCATACTAAAATTTTTGTAGTCTGACTTTAACTAACTATGACTTGGTCGTAACAAACTAAATTTGAGTAAACTCAAACTCCAATATCAATTTCATTGAATTACCTTTTTAATTATAGTTTACATCTTCAAACTTAACCGGACGACTCAACAATAGTCTTCACAAAATAAGTGCGCATTTCAGCACCTTCTTTCTTGTGTTGCTGTTTTGACTTATTTTCGGGTCTTTTCATAAAAACTTTCCTAAACAAAAGTTGTCCGGGAGACTTTGAGCTAGTTAACTATAAATTTTTATAATTTGAAGGCGTTTGATATTCTAAAACCTGTTCAACCACGTACCAAACATTCAGTCCATAATCTAAATTGGTGCAATAATCATTTTTTAATCTAGCTTTTGCTTTTTGGCATTCTCTAAACGTCCTAACTTCATGTAATGAATTCCTACCGAAAGTTATTTTCCTTAAGTTATTTTTTTATCTTTTAGGATATCACCCTTGACTCTTGAACATCCAATCTTTCTTATAAACCCTATAACCATTATTATACAATGTGAATGCCTATTTTTATATGTTTATTATTTGGGGAAATCATATGATTTATATTCAATCATTTTTATTTATTGTTATTATATTTTAAAATTCAATTCAAAATATGCTATGTTATTACTTGTGTGCATAGTTAGATAAACTAGATGATACACAATCATTTATTCATGCAAATATGATAACAATGATAGATCTATTGGTTTAATAAACTCATCCCATATGGCTATTCGAGTGGTGATGATAGATCTGTTAGTTTGACAACCCACCCCATATGAATATTCGAGTGGTGATTGGAACCGGAGTTAATCAATCAATCATAAGGCTCCGTCTCCGGATCGAGTTAATTTTGTATGATTGTGTTTGGTTTGTCTTTTATGTTATACTATTGCATTATGAGTCTTGACATTTCCATGTGAATTGATTTGTTTTCAATAAATTCTAATCAATCTATATATGTATTTAAATCTGTATTTACTCACCGGCTAATTCGTTAGCTGACTCATTAGTTATTCACATGATTTCAGGAATGCAGATTAGTGGACTTCTAAATGCATAATTAGGGTTTAGACTTAGTCAAAAATTAAAGATAATAACGTATTGTTTGTTAGTATTATTCAAATAAAATGACATTTAATATTATTTCAACTTATTTAGTTACATGCGCTATGAACAATCGATTCATATTCATCCGTCCTGATAATTCTGCCATCGGTCGGAGTATGACAGTTTTGTTCTTGGAAACATTCCAAGTTTTATGTCGTAATTATATTTTCAATGGCTTAGGAAATGCTTTGTATAGCATATACTGCAAGATAACTATCGATAAAGAATTTTGATAGTTATTTAAATGCAGGTATAAAATGAAGGATGCCGAGACAAAGAAATTTATTATGTTCTACTTCTTAGACTATAAAAGGTTTGATTCCATAATGTGATCAACCAAGTTCAAGAGTTACAAGTTATACTTTATGACATTTATACAGAGGGGATGGACATTATTGAGACTTTTTAATGGTAGCTATGGTTGATAAGTTGCCTTCTACCCATGCAGATTTTAAGAATGATCTCAAGCATAAGAGGAAGGAGATTGCTATAAGGACCTTGTGCTTCATCATCATGAAAACGTTAGCTAAGGCCATCATGATGAAGCATAATCAATCCTCTACCAGTCATAAACACGACAAGGGGAAAGGCAAGTAAAGGGTTGTGAACCTTGGTTCGAAGAAAGGGTTTGTGAAAAAGAAATAATGTTCTTGTCAAACGGAAATGTTACAAGTGTGGTGATTCTTATCAAGAGTATGAAGAATATAAGCCTCTAAATTGTGAGAGGGTTAACATAACTAATGATGGCATACCTCAACTGATATTAATATCTATCCCCGCTACTATGAGGGAGGAGGTGAATCTTATGACTAACAACCCTAAAGGGTGGTGGGGTGGTGGATTGACATCGGTGCAACTCATCATGTTTGCCTATACAATACCCTCCTTAAAATGTATAAAGTGCTTGTGGGAGACAAGAAGTTGTACATGGAGAATGCAGCTACTACGGGCATCAAGGATGAAAGCAATATGATTTTGAAGTGGAATTTAGATTAGGATGTCATTTAAAGTATTTGCTCCTGAACTTTACAAGAGCTTAGTGTCAGACTGTCAGGATGGTTACTTGACAAAATTTAGCTTTAGGTTAGTTTATTGGATTTGATAAATTAGTATTAACTAAATATGGTATGTTTGTTGGAAAGAGCATGCCCTTAATGATATGTTTAAACTTAATGTAATGGCTATGAATTTGGACATAAATAAAAATGCTTCTACTTTTGCTCGTCTTTGTCAAGTTAATTTTAACTCGATGTGTCGTTTAGTTAATTATGGTCACATGCCAATTATTTCTATTAACATTAATTTAAAACTTAAAACATGTGTTGAAGCCGAACAAATAAGATAACCACTAAATCTGTTGAAAAATAACCTAGGCCTATGATATAATTCACATTGATATGTGTGATTTAAAATTAACTATTTGAAAATAAGTATTTCGTTATTTTATCAATGATAGCATAAGATACTACTTTGTGTAATTACGTAAGAGTATGAGCCAAAATGAAAATATCCATGAATGTATCACTCCTTATTCTTCATAATAAAATGGCATTGTAGAATGGAAGAACCGTACATTCTAAAAAGTTGGTAAGCTCTAGATTGAACCTACGTGTGACCCATACTCTTGTCTAACCATTTTTATATAATATATCTTTCAAGGAAAATAATGTGACACTTCATGAGTTGTAGAAGAAACCATCTTACAAATACTTAAAAATATGGGGGTGCCTATACAAGGTTGTGTTACCACCTTTAAAGGTTCAAAAGACAGCACCTAAACCTGTTGATTGCATATTCATTTGGTTAGATTAAAATAGTTATGCATATCGGTTTCTAGTCCATGACTATAAGAATTAAAATATACGTAACAACATGATGATTGAATCAAAGAATACATCATTCAAACACATGTTTCATTGTTTTAAACAAGAACATACTAGTTCATTTACACTACATGATATAGTTCGTGATGAAAGACATGAACGACCTAAGGCTTAAGGGATCCAGACTTTATGACCGATATGGTTGAGGGTAAGGCCAATACCTACCAGGAGTCGGTATACACTTTAGAATGACAAGAAGCACTTCAATGGGAAGTCGGTTTAAACTTTCTAAAGACCAGTCACCAAATACGGAAGAAGACATAGTTGAAATAGCTAAGGTTCCTTACGCATCAACTATAGGTAGTCTTATGTATGTTATGATATGCACAAGGCTAGAGATAACACACGCAATGGGGGTGATTAGCCACTACATGTTTAATACTAGAAAGGAACGTTGAGAGGTAATTAATTGGTTGATTAGATATTTGAATGGACTTCAAAGATGGCACTGTGTTTTAAAGGGAAATACATTATTTTTAGTAGTTATAATGATGCAGACCTTGCGGGATGCAAAGAGTTGCATAAGAGCACCACCGAATATGTTTTTTAGTGAGAAGAAATATAGTAAGTTGGATGAACATATTACAAAAGAGTTTTGTTCTTTTAATAATAAAAGTTGATTATATGGTTGCCGGTGAAGCCAGTAAAGAACTATGGTCGAATAAATTCCTAAGAAACCTGAGAAGAAACAACAAGACAATCCATTATTCTATGATAATCAAAGTGTGATACATCTTGGAAAGAATCATGTGTTTCATACGAATATGAATACATTCAATGAAGATATAACTTTATTAGGGGGTTGACTAGTGATGGTACCAGAAAGCTTAAGAAGATCAAAGGAATAGAGAATCCGAACATTTGTTGACTAAAATGGTAACCTTATATAAACTAAAGCTTTACATAGCATCAGTTGGCCTTCGAGAATAATATTAAGAAGGTTGTTGCAACTCGTGGTAAAGGAAATTACAGAAGGCAAGGAATAGATTGAAGATTATTACAGTTTTTAAATAGAAGATTGTTGAGTATGTGGAGGCTTATATAAGGGTTGACGCTAGCCCACGTTCGACCAAATGGGCGTAACTTGTTGGTTAAGCTATTAACCCTAAATAAGTCTTTATAAATATAATCAAATGTACTTATAATCCTTATAGCACCTTAATAAAGTATAAACCCTAGCTGCATCATAATAAACGTAGGTTAAATCGATCGAACCACTTTAAATTTGTGTTCTTACTTTCTTATTATCTTGCATTCTTGTTTGTTCGCATGTGATACCTGTAACATCCGTTATTTTCCAAGTTAAAATCCAAACCCGAACCCATTTTGAACTTGCATTATTAAATTATTTTAATAATTTTAATGAATCAAATACGTTAAATGTGTAATTTAACCAATATTGACAATTGTTTTATTCAATTTCAATATATTAAATCATTTAAACAACTTATAATAATTTTTATAATTTATAAAATAAAATATAAAAGGTTATTAATATTTATAAGATTTTAAATATTTAATTAAAATAAATAATCAAATTACAAGTTCTTATGAGATTTATAAAGTCTACAAAGATTTAATAAAAAAAGAAGTTGTTAAATTAA
>BJCO01354783.1:0-13823 GCA_018326465.1 Flaveria floridana | reverse complement strand
CAAGAGTGTGACTTTGGATTTGTGAATATTGTGTTATGGGAAAGTTACACAAGGTCAAGTTTAAGAAGGGGACACACTCTACTCAAGGTATCTTCGATTATATTCATGCTGACTTATAGGGGCCTGCAAGGCATGCATCACTGGGAGGAGGTTTGTATTTTTTTGTCTATTATTGATGATTTTTCAAGGAGGGTTTGGGTGTATATTCTCAAAGGTAAAAATGAAACTTTTGAGAAATTTAAGGAATGAAGAATGCTGGTTGAAACCCAAACTAGCAAAAGAGTTAAAAATTTAATAACAGATAATGGACTAGAGTTTTATAACAATGAGTTTAATCAATTTTGTATAACAAATGGAATCTCTAGGCACCTGTCATTCCCAGGTACCCTTAACAGATTGGGTTGGCTGAAAGAATGAATAAAACACTTACAGATAAAATGAGATGCATGCTGCACGAATCTGGTATGCCTAAAAAAACTCTGCGATGAAGCCCTATCGGCTGCAGCCTATTTAGTGAACAAATCATCATCTTCAGCCATTGAAAATAAAGTCCCTATGGAGAAATGATCAGGGATCAAAACCAAGTATGACAATTTGAAAATATTTGACTCTATGGCATATGCTCATATTAGTCAAGGGAAGTTAGATCCTAGAGCTCATAAGTGTGTAACGTTGAGGTATCCGGAGGGTGTAAAAGGATACAGATTATGGAAGTTGGATGGTAATATGTCCAAGTTCATTGTGAGCAGAAGTGTAGTATTCAAGGAAGATACTATGTATAAGGACATTGTTATGGGGTTTTGAGTGGTAATGGTGCTGATCATAGTGATTCTCTTGAGGTGGAGCCTCAAGTTGAGGTGGAGGTGGAGCCGATGGTAAGAGGTAAAAGTTCTTTAGATGATTCTCTAGATGAAGGGATTCCATGTGATACAACAAAGGGATACAGTCTAGCTAGAGAGAGACCTAGAAGGCATACTAATCTACCTTCTAGATATATAACTAAGGAAGATATTTTAGCATTTGTGTTTATAGTTTCTGCACAGGAATGCATTCAAGAGCTATTGAATTATAATGAAGCTATGCCTTCAGTAGATAAAGACAAGTTGATCTCAGCTATGAATGATGAAATGTCTTCTTTATACAAGAACACGACCTTGGTTCTTGTTAATAAACCTACGGGCCAGAGGCTGGTGGACTGTAGGTGGCTGTTTAAGATAAATGAGGGAATGCAGGTGAGTCACCCAGGTATAAGGCCAGATTGGTGGCTAGGGATTTTATTCAATTAGCTGGTGTGGACTACAATGAGATTTTTTCTCCTGTAGTCAAGGAATCCTCAATCAGAGTGATTTTGGCCTTGACAACTTGCTTTGATCTTGAGTTAGAATAGTTAGATGTAAAAACAGCTTTTTTACATGGCACACTTGAAGAACAAATCTATATGAAGCAGCCTCCGAGTTTTGAAGTTGACGGGAAAGATGACAAGGTCTGTTTGTTGCAGAGGTCACTATATGGATTGAAACAATCACCTCAACAATGGTATCGAAGTTTGATGAGTATGTTGTCACTCATGGGTTTTGTAGAAGCAGCAATGATAGTTGTGTTTACTTCAAGAAGTGTAATCATGGTGAGGTCTTGTAACTGCTCTTGTATGTAGATGATATGTTGTTGGCATGTAAAGATAAGACTGAGATTCAGGCAACTAAGGATCTATTGATGCTTGAATTTGATATGAAAGAGCTGGGCAGTGCTAAGAAGATTTTAGGAATGAAGTCAGAGATCAAAATCATAAGGTGTTAAAGCTGAGTCAAAGGTCTTATATAAACAAGGTTTTGTCTAGTTATGGTATGGACATGAGCAAAGCAGTGATCACTCCTTTTGGTACAACATTTTAAGCTTTCATCAAATGATAGTCCTAATATAGATGAAGAGTTAGCATATATGGCAGATACTCCTTATGCTCAAGTAGTGGGGAGCTTAATGTATCTTATGGTTTGTACTACACCAAATATAGGGTATGATGTCAGTGTTATAAGTAGGTATTTGTTTAATCCTGGTAAGGCTCACTAGGGTGCAGTCAAGTGGGTGTTAAGATTCCTGAATGGGACTAGAGATGTTGGGTTGATATTTGATAAAAATTCTACTGTTAAAAGTAGTGTAATTGGGTATGTTGATTCAGATTTTGCAAAAGATTTGGATAGAGGTGGGTCAATTACTGGATATGCTTTTACTATGTTTGGAAGCATGGTTAGTTGGAGAGCAGTTCTACAACATGTGGTTGCCTAATCATCAACTGAAGTAGAGTTTGTTGCCTTCACTGAAGCTGTTATAAACGGCTTGTGGTTAAAGGGATTCATTACTGACTTAGGTGTTAAACTTGATTATGTGAAGGTGTTGTGTGATAATACAGGAGCTATGCAGCTGTCAAAACATCATGTCTTCCATGAACGATCTAAGCACATTAATGTGAAGCTACATTTTATTAGAGAAATTGTAAACTCCAAGCAGATTGATGTGCAGGAAGTTGATACTTTGGATAATGCTATAGATGTGCTTACCAAAGCCTTATCAGATCCAAAGTTTGAGTATTGTTTAGAGAAGTTGAATATAGGTTTACTTGAGCTTAAGGTGGAGATTTTTGAGTATTAATTTATGATCTTCAAGTCAACTATAGCCTATTATGTAGTTTGGAGTCAATAGTGCAATATTTGATAATGTAGGGGGGTTAATGTTTCATTTCATGTTTTTCCTTAAAACTAGTGGATTAGTTCATTAAGAAGTTAGTTAGGGTTCTTCTTAATGTTTCTTATTAATTCTCTCTAATTCGCTGTAATTGATCATCTTATTTGAATACTATTGAGATTTTTGAAGTCATTCATCGTCAATTAGATTTGTGTATATTCATTCGTGATTAACAACATTAACATCGAAACAAAATGTACCAAAATTAAAGATCCAAATTCAAATACTAGTGATCTGAACTCGTAAAAACACAAACAGGTCAAACGTAATGAAGCTGAATGAAAGTATACATTCACATGGCATAACACTACAATACTACTCTATACTAATAATTAAGTAACACAGTAACTTACCCGAATTTGGTATATATCATCAACGATTAGAATATATAAAAGGAAGATGATCACTCACATGTGACCCGTGGAAGCCGCCATATCCAAATCATCAACTGCATTTCCATTTGAGAAAGTATTAAAGAATGATAACGAACGTACCAAAGAATGATAATTTATGTAATCTAACCACTATTGTTGTTACTGATGTTCACCATTTCCAACCTTGTATTGTTGTAGTCCTATATCAGTGTTTTGACATGTTAACATTCGTTATTTGTTCTATGTCTCCGCAAGTTTGAAATTCGATTTTCTATAGATCTATCTCAATGCAAATATGTCATTCATATGATAACATTGTATAAGAACGAAAGCATGTTCTACTTGAACATCCTTATATTAATTTTAATCATAGAAGGGAAAAACATGAAACAAAATTTAGAAGTAACCTTGTCGAATCACACTTGTCAAAAAATCAGAATAAGGTCAGTATGATGTGAATTTAGTTGGATAACAGTTGCGTAGCATGTGTAGATTTTATCACCTAGAACTCGTTCGGTTGGAGCAATCATCTTCTTTTCACTAAATTTATACCTTTAATGGTGTGTTCTCTTATAAAAACTACTTCCTCAGCTCCTTTTTAAAGAATTATTTCAAGAAAAGACGTATAAAATTGCAACACATGAAAAATAAGACAAAGCTCTCCACATGAGCCCTAATTCTCCAATCTTTGAACACTACATATGCAGCGACATTCTGGACATTTTAACATCTTTATGCAAAGATTTAGGAGATAAAATAGCTTACCACTACGTTGTAATGTGGAGAAATGGTTCCGGTTTAAAAAGAGCAGCAGTGGTCGCTACGAGACCACCATGAACCTCCATCGGACACCGTCTAGAACCACCACCTCTCCACCAAAATTCTCCACCAACCCCTAATTCTATCATTCATAAACTATTTCTCCACCAACCCCTAATTGTATCATTCATAAACTATTTCTCCACCGTGCGTTGCCATCTAACAACTGGCTGGAGCAATTGTCGTGGTTGTTGTCGTCGTGGTTGTTATTGCCATTGTTGATGTTGTTGTTTTCGTTGATGTTGTTGTTGTGGTTTTTGTTGTGATTGTGGTTGTTATGGTTGGGATTGTTATCGTGGTTGTTGTTGTCATGGTTGTTGTTGTTGTGGTTGTTGTTGTCTTGGTTGTTGTTTTCTTGGTTGTCGTTGTCTTGGCTATTGTTGTCGTCGTGGTTTTAATCTTCGTGGTTGTTGTCGTCATGGTTGTTGTTTTCATTACGGTTCTTGTCGTGGTGGGGGTTGTCATTGTTACTATTGTTATTTTCTTTGCATTAGTGGTTGTTGTGATTGTGGTTGTTATGGTTGTGGTTATTGTCATGTTTGTGATTGTTGTCACAGAATGTTGTTGTTGTCATGGTGGATGTAGTCATCGTGGTTGTTGTCGTCACCGTGGTTGTTGGAGTCGTGGTTTTTGACGTCATGGTCGTTGACGTCGTGGTTGTTGGCTTCGTGGTTGGTGACCTCGTGATTGGTTTAGTCATGGTTTCTATCGTGGTGGCGGTTGTCGTCATGGTTGTTTTCATCATGGTTGTTGTTGTCCGGTTTTTTTTGTTGTTGTTGTTGTTGTTGTCATTTTTGTTGCTGTTTTTGTTATTGTTGTTATTGGTGATGTTATTGTTATGGTTGTTGTTGTTGTTGGTGGTGGTGGTGGTGGTGTTGGTGTTAGTGTTGTTGTTATTGTGGTTGTGATTGTTGTCGTCGTGGTCATTGTTGTTGTCATGGTTATTTATCGTCATGGTTATTGTCGTCGTGGTGGTTGTTGTTGTCGTTTTTGCCTTTTTTTGTTGTTTTTATGATTATGGTTGTTATGATTATGGTTGTTGTGGTTGTGGTTGTTGTCGTGGTTGATGTTGTGATTGTGGTTTTTTGGTTGGGATCGTTGTCATGGTTGTTGTCGTCGTGGTTGTAAATGTCATGGTTGTTTTTTTCACGGTTGTTGTCATTATGGTTGTTGTTGTTTTTGTATCGATGTTGTTATCGCTATTGTAATTGTTGTTGTTATCATTGTTGTTGTTGTTGTTGTTGTTGTTGTTGTTGTTGTCATTGTTGTTGTTGTTATTGTTGTTTTGTTATGGTTGTTGTTGTTGTTGTTGTTATTGTAGTTATGGTTGTTGTCGTGGTGGTGGTTGTGGTTGTTGTTGTTGTTGTTCTTGTCATTATTGATGTCATCGTCGTTGTTGTTGTTGTTGTTTTGGTTGTTGTTATTGATCTTGTCGGTGTTGTTGTTGTTATTGTTGTTGTAGTTATGGTTGTTGTTATGGTAGTAGTTGTTGTTGTTATTGTTATTCTTGTTGTTGTTGTTGTTGTAGTTTTTGTTATTTTCATGGTTGTCATTATGGTTGATGTTGTTATTATTGTTGTTGTTGTCTTTGTTGTTGTGGTTGTTGTGGTTGTTGATGTTGTCATTGTTCTTGTTGTGGTGGTGGTGGTTGTTGTTGTGGTTGTTGATACTATTGTTGTTGCCATTTTTGTTGTTAGGTTGTTGTAGTAGTTGTTGTCGTTCTTCTTGTTGTTGTCGTCGTTGTTGTTGTTATTGTTGTTGTTCTTGTGGTTGTTGTCATTATTGTTGTTGTTATGGTTGTTATGGTTGTTATGGTTGGGGTTGATGTTCTCGTTGTTGTTATTGTTGTTGTTGTTGTCGTTGTTGTTGGTGTTGTTGTTGTTGTCATTGTTGTTATTATTGTTGTTGTTATCATTGTTGTTATTGTTGTTGTTGTTGTTGTTATTGGGATTGTAGTCGTGGTTTTTGTCATTGTGGTTGTTGTCGTCATGGTTGTTATCGTGATGGTGGTGGTTGTTGTTTTTGATATTGTTTTTGTTTTTACGGTTGTGGTTGTGGTGATTGTGGTTGTTATGGTTGTGGTTGTTATAGTTGTGGTTGTTTTGCTTGTGGTTGTGTAGTGGTTGTGATTGTTGTCGTTGTTGTTGTTATCGTGGTTGTTGTTGTCTTGGTTGTTGTTGTCGTGGTTGTTGTAGTCGTCGTGGTTGTCGTCGTCATGGTTGTCGTCGTCGTAGTTGTTGTCGTCGTCGTGGTTGTTGTCATCATCGTGGTTGTTGGTGTCATGCGACCCGACACCTTATGTGCGACCTGTGGCCCACACCTCCTATTTGTTCAAGGCGGGCGGCGTGAACTCTGATTTAATTCGGGTATTCAATCCCACCACTGAGATGCTCAGTTGACTCCTTAACCTTGATAGGAAGATGGCTTATTCAATAATTCATGCATAAGGGTAAGGAACTTTCGATGAACTAATACGAATAGGTATAAGCCTCGCTGCTCGGAAAACACCAGTGTTGACCACACTAAGAGACACGAAAGCGCAGGTAATGCTAGTTGGCGAAGTGGTGTTAAGCATCCCAAGTAGTAAGAAAAGAGAGGTCGTGATGATATCATCTACATCCGTACCGCTCCTCGTGGAGTAGATCGCGCATCCAACCAAGTCTTTGAACAGGGGTTGGCCTCGTGGTTGTTGGCCTTGTGGTTGTTGGCCTGGTGGTTGTTGTTCTAGTTGTTGTTGCCGTCGGGGTTGTTGTCGTCATGGTTGTTGCCATCAGGGTTGTTGTTATCATGGTTGTTGTCGGCGTGGTTGTGTTTATGGTGGTGTTGTTGTTGTCGTTGTGGTTGTGGTTATTATGGTGATGGTTGTTGTTATTGTTGTTTTTGTTATTGTTGTGTTTGTTTTTGTTTTTGTTTTTGTTTTCATCGTCATCGTTTTCGTCGTCACCATCGTCGTCATTGTAGTAGTTGTTGTTGTGGTTGTTGTTATGATTATGGCTGTAATGGTTGGCATCGTTGTCGTGGTTGTTGTCGTCATGGTTGTCTTTGTCATGGTTGTTGTATTCGTGGTTCTTGTCATCATGGTTGTTGTCGTCATGGTTGTTGTCGTCGTGGTTGTTGTTGTCGTTGTTGTTATTGTTGTTGTTGTTGTTGTTATTGTTGTGATTGTGGTTGTTGTGGTTGGGATCGTTGTCGTGGTTGTTGTTTGTCGTGGTTTTTGTTGTCATGGTTGTTGTCTTGGTTATTGTTGTCATTGTTGTTATTGTTGTCATAGTTGTTGTAGTCATGGTTGTTGTAGTCGTGGTTGATGTTTTCATCGTGGTTGTTTTCGTCATGGTTGTTGTCGCCGTGGTTGTTGTCATCGTGCTTACTATCTTGGTGGTTGTAGTCGTCGTGGTTGATGGTGTCGTGGTTGTTATTGTTATGGTTGTTTTCGTCATTGTTGATATTTTCCTTATAATTGTTGTTGTTGTTCTTATTATTGTCTTCATCATGGTTGTTGTTGTTATGGTTGTTGTGGTTAGGATTGTTGACGTGGTTGTTGTTGACGTGGTTGTAGTTTTCGTGGTTATGGTTGTTGTGGTTGTTGTTGTTATCGTGGTTGTTGTCATCATGGTTGTTATCGTCATCATGGTTGTTGTCGTCGTGGTTGTTGTCGACATGGTTGTTGTCATCGTGTTTTTTGTCATCGTACTTGTTGTCGTCGTGGTTGTTGGCGTCGTGATTCTTAGCTTCGTGATTGTTTTTGTCGTCGTTGTTATCGTTGTGGTTGTTGTCGTCGCGTTTGTTATTGTTGTGGCTATTGTTATTGTTGTTTTGAATATGGTTATGGTTGTTGTGGTTGTGGTGGTGGTTGTGGTTGTGGTTGTTATCGTGGTTGTGTATGTTGTGTCGGTGGTTGTTGTGGTGGTGGTTGTTGTTATGGATGTTGTGGATGTTGTTATTGTTGTTATTGTTGTTGTTGTCTTTGTTGTTCTTGTCATCATTATCATCATCATTGTTTTTATTGTTGTTGTTGTTGTTGTTGTTGTTTTTGTTGTTGTTGTCGTTGTTATCGTTGTTGTTGTTGTTGTGGTTATTGTTGTCGTGTTTGTTCTTGTCCTTGTTGTTGTCATTGTCATTGATGGTGTTGTTTTTATGGTGGTGGTTGTTCTTGTTGTGGTTGTCATTGTTGTTGTTGTAGTTGTTGTCGTTCTTCTTGTTGTCGTTGTTGTTGTCATTGTCGTTGGTGTGGTGGTATTGTCATCGTCCTTGTTGTCGTTGTCGTTGTTGTTTTCGTCGTTGTTGTTGTCGTTATCGTCATCGTTTTTGTCGTTGTCATTGTTGTTTTTATTATCATTGTTGTTGTGGTTGTTGCCATTGTTGTGGTCGTCGTCGTTGTTCTCGTTGTTTTTGTTGTAGTTATTGATGTTCTTGTCGTGTTCATTGTTGTCATTGTTGTTATTATTGTTATTGTTGTTTCTGTTGTTGTTGTTGTTGTTGTAATTGTTTTTGTTGTTGTCGTTGTTTTTCTTTTCGTTGTTGTGTTCTTGTAGTCGTCATCGTCATTATCATCGTGGTTGTTATTGTTATTGTTGTTGTGGTTATGGTTGTTGTCATGGTGGTTGTTGTTATTGTGGTTATTGTTGTTGTTGTGGTTATGGTTGTTGTGGTGGTGGTTGTTGTTGTTGTGGTTGTTGTTGTTGTTCTTATCATCGTTGTTCTTGTCGACATTGTTGTTGTTGTTATCGTTATTGTTGTTGTTGTGGTTGTTATGTTGGTGGTTGTTATTGTGGTTGTGGTTGTTGTTGTTGTTGTTGTTGTTGGCCTCGTTGTAGTCGTTGTCATTGTTGTTGTTGTTGTTGCTGTTGTTAGTGCTGGTAGTGGTGGTGGTGTTGTGGCTGTTGTGGTGGTGGTTCTTGTTGTTGTTGCTGTTGTTGTGGTCGTCGAGGTTGTTGTTATTATCATCGTTGTTCTTGTCATTGTTTTTGTTTTTGTTTTTGTTATTGTATTTGTTTTTGTTTTCGTTGTTGTTGTCATTGAAGTCGTCATCTTCGTTTTCTTTGTTGTTGTTACTGTTGTTGTGGTTGTGGTTGTGGTTGTTGTTGTTGTTGTTATTGTTGTGGTTTTATCGTGGTGGTTGTTATTGTTTTTATTGTTATTGTTGCTATTGTGGTTGGTGTTGTGGCTGTTGTTGTTGTTGTTCTTCTTTTTGTTGTTGTCATTGTTGTTGTTGTCGTTGTTTTTTTCATGATTGTTGGTGGTGGTGGTGTTGTCGTCGTCGTTGTTGTTATTCTTGTTGTTGTCGTTGTCGACGTTGTTGTTGACGTTGTTATCGTTGTTATCATTGTTGTTGTCGTCATCATTGTTGTTGTTATTCTTGTTGTTGTTGTCATCGTCATTGTCATTATTGTTATTGTTTTTGTTATTTTTGTTTTTGTTGTTGTTGTTTCCGTTGTTGTCATCGTCGTCGACGTCATCGTGGTTGTTGTTATTGTTGTTGTTGTCATCATTGTTCTCATTGGTTTTGTCATCGTCGTTGTTGTTGTTGTTGTCTTCGTCGTCATTTTCATTGTTCTTGTTGTTTTTGTTGTTGTCATTGTTGTTGTTGTTGCCGTTGTTGTTGTCGTCGTCGTAGTTGTTATTGTCGTCATAGTTGTTGTTGTGTTGTCATTGTTGTCACCATCGTCGTCGGTCGTTGTTGTTGATGTTGTTATTGTTGTTGTTTATTTTTTGTTGTTGTTATTATTGATGTTGTTATTGTTGTTATTGTCATTGTTGTTGTTGTCATTGTTGTTGTTGTCATTGTTGTTATTGTCATCTTTGTTGTTCTTGTTGTCGTCATCACCATTTTTGTTGTTGCGGTTGTGGTTGGGTTGTTGTGATTGTTTTTGTGGTTGTTTTTGTCGTTGTTGTTCTTATCGTCATTGTTGTTATAGCTGTTGTTATCATTGTAATCGTTGTTGTTGTTGTTGTTCTTGCGTCGTTGTTGTTGTTGTTTTTGTAGTTGTGGTTGTTATTATGATTATGGTTGTGGTTGTGGTTGTGGTTGAAGTTGTTATGGTGGTGATTGTTGTGGTGGTGGTGGTTGTAGTTGTTGTGGTTGTGGTTGTCATAGTCGTCATTATTGTTGTTGTTGTGGTGGTGGTGGTGGTGGTTGATGTTACTATTGTTATTGTTATGGTGGTGGTTGTTGTTGTTGTTATGGTTGCAGTGGTGGTTGATGTTATTGTTGTTGTTGTTGCTGTTGTTGTTGTGGTGGTGGTGGTTATGGTTGTGGTGGTGGTTGTTTTTGTTATTTTTGTTTTTGTTGTTCTTGTTGTTGTTGTTATCATTGCTGTTGTTGTTACATTGTTATTGTTGTTGTGGTTATTGTTGTTGTTGTCATTGTTATTGTTGTTGTTAATGTTGTTGTTGTTGTGGTGGTGGTGGTGGTGGTGGTTGTGGTTGTTGTGGTGGTGGTTTTTGTTGTTGTGGTTGTTGTTGTCATCATCATTGTTGTTCTTGTCGTTGTTGTCATCGTCGTCATCATCGTTGTTGCTGTTGTTGTTGTGATGGTTATAGTTATTGTGGTGGCGGTTATTGTTGTTGTTATGGTTGTTGTTGTTGTCATCGTTGTTTTTGTCATTCTTATTGATTTTATTGATGTTGTTATTGTTATCGTTGTTATCGTTGTTATTGTTCTTATCGTTGTTGTTGTTATTATCGAGGTTGTTGTTGTTGTTGTTGTTGTTGTGGTAGCGTTTGTTATTGTTGGTGTTATTGTCATCGTCGTCGTCATCATCGTCCTCATTGTTGTTGTTGTCATTGTGTTTGTCTTCGTGGTTTTTGTTGTTGTTATTGTTGTTGTCGTTGTCGTTTTTGTTTTTGTTGTTGTTGTCATTGTTTTTTATATCGTTGTTCTGGTTTGTTATTGTTGTCGTTGTTGTTATCATCGTCGTTGTTGTTGTTATTGTCATCATCGTTGTTGTTGATGTTGTTGTTGTCGTCATCGTCGTTGTTATTGTTGTGGTCGTTATTGTTGTTGTTGTTGTTATGGTTGTGGTTGTTATGGTGGTGGTTGTTTTTGTTGTTTTGGTTGTTGTTATTGTTGTGGTTGTGGTTGTGGTTGTTACTGTTGTTGTTACTGTTGTTGTTATGGTGGTGGTTTTTGTTGTTGTTTTTGTTGTTGTTATTGTGGTTGTTGTGGTTGTGGTTGTGGTTGTTGTTATTGTTGTTGTTGTTGTTATTGATATTGTTGTTGTTGTTGATATTGTTGTTGTTGTTGTGGTGGTTGTGGTTGTGGTTGTTATTATTGTCGTTGCTCTTATTATTGTTATTGTTGTCGTGGTCGTTGTTATTGGTGGTGGTGATGGTATTGTCGTCGTCGTTGTTGTTATTGTCATCGTTTTCGTCGTTGTTGTTGTCTTTATCGTCATTGTGGTCATTGTCGTCATGTTCTCATTGTTGTTGTTGTTGATAATGATGATGTTGTTGTTGTTGTCGTTTTCATCGTCATCATTGTCATTGTTCTTGTTATTTTTATTATTGTCGTCGTTGTTGTTTTTGCCGTTGTCATCGTCGTCGTCGTAGTTGTTGTTTCCGTCGATGTTGTTGTTGTTGTCGTCGTCATTGTCACCATCGCCATCAGTCATCGTCGTTGTTGTTGTCGTTATTGTTGTTGTTCATGTTTTTGTTGTTGTTGTTGTTGATGTTGTTATTCTTGTTATTGTTCTCGTTGTTGCTATTTTCGTCATTGTTGTTCTTGTTGTCATCATCGTCATTGTTGTTGATGTTGTTGTTAATGTTGTTGATGTTGTTGTTGTTGTTGTTAGGGTTGTGGTTATGGTTGTTGTAATGGTGGTTGTTGTTTTGGTTGTTGTTGTTTTTGTTGTTGTTGTTATTGTTATTATCATTGTTGTTGTTGTAGTTGTTATTTTCATTGTTGTCGTTGTTATCGTTGTTGTTGTTGTTGTTGTTGTTCTTTTCGATGTTGTTCTTGTCCTCGTTGCCGTTTTTCTTGTCCTTGTCATCATTGTTTTTGTTGTTGTTGCTATTGTTCTTGTTGTGGTTGTGGTTGTGGTTGTGGTTGTAGTTATTGTGGTGGTGGTGGTTGTTATTGTTGTGGTAGTGGTGGTTGTTGTTGTTATTGTTGTGGTTGTGTTTATGGTTGTCGTTGTTGTTGTTGTTATTGTTATTGTTGTTGTTGTTGTTATGGTGGTGGTGGTGGTTGTTGTTGTTGTTGTTACGGTGGTGGTTGTTGTTGTTGTGGTTGTTGTTGTTATTGTTGCTACTGTTGTTGTGGTTATGGGTGTGGTGATTGTTGTTTTTGTTGGAGTTTTTTATGTGTTGTTGTTGTGGTTGTTGTCGTTGTTATCATTGTTGTTGTTGATGTTGTTGTTGTCATCGGTTTTGTTGTTGTGGTTGCGGTGGTGGTTTTTGTTGTTGTGGTGGTGGTTGTTGTTGTTGTTGTTGTCGTCTTCATCATTGTTGTTCTTCTTAACGTCGTCATCATCGTCGTCGTCATCGTCGTTATGGTTGTGGTTGTTATTGTTATTGTTGTTGTCGTTGTCGTTTTTGTTATTGTTGTTGTTGTTGATGTTGTTGTCGTTGTTAACATTGTCGTTGTTGTTGTTGTCGCTGATGTTGTTATTGTCGTCGTCATTGTTGTTGTTTTCATTGTTATTGTCGTTTTTATCGTAGTTATTGTTGTTCTTGTATTGTTGTTATTGTCATTGTTGTTCTTGTCCTTGTTGTTGTTGTTTTTTGTTGTCATTGTTGTTGTGGTTGTGGTTGTGGTTGTTATGGTGGTGGTTGTTGTTGTTATGATGGTTGTTGTTGTTATGGTTGTTGTTGTTGTTGTTGTTGTGGTGGTGGTGGTGGTGGTGGTGTGGTTGTTGTTGTTGTTGTTATGGTAGTGGTTGTTGTTATGGTTGTTGTTTTCATTATTGTTGTTATTATTGTTGTTGTTATTGTTATTGATGTTGTTGTTGTGGTTATGGTTGGGGTGGTTATTGTTGTTGTCGGTGTTTTTGTTATTGTTGTTGTTGTTGTTGTCGTTGTTATCGTTGTTATTGATGTTGTTGTTGTCATCGTTGTTGCTGTTGTGGTTGTGGTGGTGATTTTTGTTGTTGTGGTTGTTGTTGTTGTTGTTTTCTTTGTCGTTGTTGTTCTCGTCATCGTCGTCGTCATTGTCGTCATCATCGTCGTCGTCCTCGTCGTCTTGGTTGTTGTTGTTATTGTTGTTATGGTTGTGGTTGTTATGATGGTGGTTGTTGTTGTTGTGGTTGTTGTTGTTGTCATCGTTGTTTTTGTCATTATTGTTGTTGTTGTTGATGTTGTTGTCGTTGTTATCATTGTTGTTGTTGTTATCGTTGTTGTTGTTATCATCATGGTGGTTGTTGTTATTGTCGTTGTTGTTGTTGCTGTTATTGTGTCGTCATCGTTATTGTTGTTGCTGTTGTTGTGGTAGTGGTTGGTGTTGTTGCCATCATCAGCGTCATCGTCGTCCTCATTGTTGTTGTTGTTGTTTTCGTTGTTCTGATTGCGGTTGTGGTTGTGGTTTTTGTGGTGGTGGTTGTTGTTGTTGTGGTTGTGGTTGTCTTTATTGTTGTTGTTGTTGTTGTTGTTGTTGTTGTTGTTGTTGTTGTTGTTGTTGTTGTTAATTATGAAATGCTATAGTTCTTACATATGATTTCTGAATTGCCCAATTGACACATCTGAAGGAATCAATGGACTTATTGGATCCTTAGCAATTCATGCGAGGGTTGGCCGTTGGGTTGTTGTTGTGGTTGTGGTTGTGCTTGTTGTTATTGTTATGGTGGTGGTGGTGGTTGTGGTGGTGGTAGTTATTGTGGTGGCGGTTGTTGTAGTTGTGATTGTGGTTATCGTCGTTATTGTTAGGGTTGTTGTTGTTGTTGTTGTTGTTGTTGTTGT
>BJCO01354760.1:0-15528 GCA_018326465.1 Flaveria floridana | reverse complement strand
ATAGCTCACATCCTATTGTATTACAATAAAGATAAAAATACTAATGTAGAAAGTTATATACAAAGATACCATTATGTACAGTTGATAAAAGTAAGGAGATAATCACTAAGTTATATAAGTTGGTGAGTGTTCAAAGTTAGAAGTAGAAAGGTGGTAAAATTTTATCAAAAGTGTGTCAGTAGACACATGGCTTCTTAGTATTCGGAAGAGTTCAGTCTTCAAGCTTGGGATGACTTTGTCTTTAACCTTCAGAAGACTTCACTTTTGGCTTTGAAAGTTTCTATTTTTGGCTTCAGAAGATTTGATTCTTATTAATTTTCCTTTGTACATTCTCAAATCTTCTAAAGTAACTTCCTTGCACTTCATTACATACTGAGAGCTCTTTGGTTAGCATCAGCCTCTAAGATAAACTTTTACAAACTCCCCCTAGGCTGATGCTACCAAAACTTGAAAAATTCTATAAATGTTGATCTTCTACTTGTTTACAGCCATCATCAAAATCAGAGCCATTCCTCTCTTCATTAGCTGGTCTGGATTCTTCAGGCTTTTATAGTATCTACTTATGTCTAAGAGATCTTGCTTAGGCAGGTTAAGTATGTTTTGCAAGAAATATACTTATGGACCTCTTTGATCTCTTGTGACAAAACATCTGTTTGGTTTTTGAGAGTACACCAAGACAGGATGGGTCTCTCAGCAGCTAGAGGCTCTACTGATAAGGGATTTGGTTGAGCAGCCTCTTTTGGTTCACCCTCAGGATGTTCTGACTCATTCTGAGGTACAGAGGTGGATGCCTTAGACTACTTCTTTTTCTTTTTGACTTTAAATCTTTTCTAATGGCCATCCTTTCTCTCTTCTATACTTCAACTGAGAAGGTTGGTCTTAATCACCTTGTCTTCCTTTGTCCTTCTTAGTTTGGTCCTTCCCCTTCACATGTTTAAAAGAATGTTTAGGACCTTGCCATGGGTCAGAAGATGAAGTTGGCTATGTATCAGCACTAGGTCTTGGTTGTGTTGTCTATTGGGGTTCAATCTTGACCTCAGCTTTGGGTGTAGCTTTAATTGGTGGAGAATGCAAGTCATGAAGCTCACCCCTCTTGATCTTCTGCTTGATTGACTTGATGTGCTCATCCATTATGGATAGAGACATGGGACCAAGCCTCCTTCTGGAGAACCCATACAGCTTCAATATACTTACCATCCATTATGTATCTTCAGATTTCTTCTTGTTGGCTTTGATGGTGGCCCTTGATTTTACAGCTTCCTCCTTCATCTTTCTCCTAGCAGCTTTTCTTTCTTTAATAGCTTTTTGTTCCAGTTGCTTAAGATACTTAAACTCTATATACTCAAGTAGTTAATAATTGTTTGTCTATCTTGTTCTTTTACTATTGAGCTTCTTCCTCTACAGCCATAGATTCTACCTTAGGCATTTCTTGAACTGGGGAGAGGACAAGAGCTTGATATAATTTCCTTTTCTTTCTTTCTTGATTTTGAGGAGCAAAGCAACATCCTCAGCCTTATTCCTCTTTATAGACACCTCTATGTCTGCCATTTCATTCAGTTCCTACAAGGGCAGATAGATTAGGTCATCTACATTGCAGTTCCTAGGTAGTTCAATCTGGATGCCCTTAATTCATCTTACTGAGTGTTTGGCCTATGGGTAGCTTTGATTGTAACCTGCATGAAGCTAGGGGTTTCTCTCATTCTTTCATCCCTTGCCTTCCTCTTTCTCTCCTTTTTATCATCCTCAATTTCCTCTAAAGTTAAAACTTTATTTCCTTTGTAAATCATTAGCCTATGTGACTTAAGGAGGAGAGAGCTTTGGCCTTCTTTAACTTGTTCTGCACTTGAGCTTTGGCAAGGGAGAGGTTGTGAGACACCTTCACCAACTGGTGTCTTACTGAGGGTAATTGATGATGAAGGAGTATGAATCTTAAGTTTCACAGGGTCCATAACTTGGCCTTCAACTGAGGTTTCCCCTTTGAAGCTTATCTTAGGGTCCAACTCAGTATCTAGTTGACCAACTATTTTCTGTTCTAGTCTTTATCTATATATTCTTTATCTCATTTTGAACTCCTCAGACACCCTCATTTGAATCCTCTATGCCAACCTATCAGCATGTATGTTTTGACTTAGGTTGACTAATGGTAGGATTGGCAGAGGGAAGCTTTCATAGAATCCAAGGTTATAGATATTAAAGACTTTTTGTTGACCCTGTAATCTAGAAACCATCAAGGCCCTTCTATCACTATCATACTCCCATCCTATAATTAGATTATCAGAATGATTGGATAGAGGTGACATAGCCCTTGGTATGAAACGCTCCTTAAATATGCTTTGAAGAATGGCATCCATATTGATGAGGGCTAGAAAGGGTTATTGAGTCTGGATAGTTGCAAGTAAGGGTGGTGAATCCTCAATGTCCATACTCTAGGTAGTGCTACCATGTTCTATGATTGTGGTGACTTTTTCCTTCTTTTTAGTAGCATCACTTACTTGTACAAGTGAGCTAGAGGTTAGGTCCACCACATCCATAGGCTCTTATGGAGATGGTTGAGCATGCCTGCCAGGCCTCTCAGCTAGCTTGGCCTTGAGATTAGTGATCTCAAATTGCTGATTAAGCACTTGCCTTTTTAAGGTAGCCACCTGAGATTCCAAGTGACTAACCTTAAAGACCAGATATATGCATGTATTTGTCAATTTTTGCACTTTTTGTTGCATACTCCCCTCATCTTTATCAAAAGAATCATGGACGGATGAGAGGACATAACCAAAGTCATCCCTCTTACCACCATATATTTGTTTTTGGTCACTAGATTTCCCCTGCTCTGTGACAGCTTCATAAGGAGTATCAAGAGGCTAGGTTGCCGTGGTTGAGGTCTTAATAATGTAATCACTTGTAGAAGTGAGAGCATGGGAGTAGTAGGTGGATGATGTGGGCTAGACATGGGAATGTGGGCTAGACATGGGAGTGTCAGGAGCACTCATGTCTCCTTGAGTAGGGGAGGAGTAGAGAGACTCATGGTACTCACTAAATACTAGGTCTTCATCATCATAGAATTCAAGGTTTTGGATTGGTTGATTGAGGTTCAAAGGCTAGGAATGGTAGCTTTCCCCTGAAGGTTGTTCATCTGAGTGTTGAGACTCAAGATGATGGCTTGAGGCTAGGGTTATGAGCTTATTAGGCTGAGCATAAGGAACCACATCACTAATCATAGAATGAATGGGAGTGGTCTGCTCCTCAGGAGAAGTGGGAGCTCTTGGTTCCACTTGCTCCAACATGGGTGAGTATATGGGAGCCTACTCAATCTGAATAGACTAAGAAGGGGTTCGCTTGGATTTTCTTATGTAGGTGATGGTTATTTGTGGCTGTGTAGGTGGTGGAGAAGAAGGTATGGGTTCAACATTGACTGGGATTGGCAAGATGTCACCTTGAGCAGCTTGCTCTAATATTTTAGGGACAAGGGATGTTTTTACCCCGGAAAAGCCAACAGTTGTTTTCATTATTATTTTAAAAATGTTGAGATTCATCTATCCCGGCTTTAAAATATTACCTGTTCCCCTCAGCTGTGAGTCCAATTAACAGTTAAGAATGTGCTGGACATATCTAGGAAACATGAAATATTCAAAGGAGTCTAAGTTAGCAAGTAAATTTGTATAAACAAATTAGGAGTACCTAAACTTAATCCCCTGGACCATTTCATGGACTATGTAGGAAAGATCTTTAGGAACTTAGTCCCATCCTCCATGCTTGTTGCATAAAGAGTGGATGACCACATGGATGAGGTATTTCCATTATAGGGAGACCTTTTCCTTCTTGAAGTTTCTAACTGAGAAGTCACCTTCATAGCCTATCAACTAGAATGGTCCATTAACTTCCTCCTTGGTGAAGGACAGTTCACCATCTTCATTATCCAGCCACAGGCGTTGGTTGATAATGGCTAGAGTGATGAAAACCATCATCCCCTGCACTAAGGCAGAGAGTGCCTTCTCACCATCCATAATGACCTCTTGGCAGATCCCCTAAAACTCTAAAATTTGATCTTCATATAGTAGAGGGTCAATGGTAAGGGTGGCGATGTAAGATGAGTTAGAAAGAAAGCGACAGATATCTGAAAAAACCAGGGTCTTTCTCAGCGGATCATAGAGCAACCAGGCTGTGTTGCTTATGATGGTGCATGACGAAGGTTAGCTAGCTTTGGGGTTCATGGTTGGCCATTTTCTAAAGATTTAAGGGGAGAGATTGGAAAAACAACAAGGGTTTATGTATAATTTAGGGCTTGATGATTTGAAGATGAAGAAGAAGTAGAGAGAGGGAAATCTGTTAGAAAGACTATGTATATGCTTGAATTTGAGACAAAGTTATTGCAAAAGATAAACTATGAAATCCAGATGTCAGTCCCATCTTTGAAAAGTGCCAAAAAAGGTAGTTATCTTGGAAGTTTAAAATCTTCCGAAGGTAATTTCCCTTCAAAAGTTTAAATAAAGCTTACGAAGCAAAATTGACTTCGAAAGATATGCCTTGATCTTTGAGAAGAATTGCTTCAGAAGAAAATATACTGAGTAATTATGCTTTCGAGACAGATTTAGATAGGAGTCTTCGTGAAGTTGAATCCATAATCTAGCATCTGATTCTGAATCCAAAGCACTTGAGCATAGGATTGCTTCTTGCATTGCCATGAGACTATCCTTCCACCAAGAAACTAACATCCCCCAGATGTAGACTTGGCAGTCATATTGCAGTCACCATAGTCACTATCTATATATGCATATAGATTGAAGTCAGAATTGTTTGGGTACCAAAGTCCTAGTGTCGAAGCTCCTTTGAGGTATTTAAGAATCATCTTGACAACAACTAGGTGTGACATCTTAGGGTTGGCTTGATATCTTGTACATATGCATGTGGCAAACATGGTATCAAGCCTGCTGGCTGTTAGGTACATAAGAGACCCAATCATAGCCCTCTATTGATGTTTAGTCACACCCTCCTCAAGATCAGGTCCTAGGGAGTAGTTTTTGGCTATTAGAGTATGTCTTGCACATACTTTGATTGGTTTATGAAGATGTCATTGTCAACTTGCTTCACCTGAATTCCTAGAGAGAAATTGAGTTCCCATATGGCACTCATTTCAAACCTATTCTTCATCAGCTTCTCAAAATCTTTACAGAGTCTTTTATTGGTTGACCCAAAGATAATGTCATTAACATAAACTTGAACCAACATCAAGTCATACCCTGTCCTTTTGATGAAGAGTGTGCTGTCAATAGTACCTATTTTGTAACCATGTTGAACTAGGTATTATGACAATTTCTCATACCACTTCTTTGGTGCTTGATGCAGCCCAAAGAAATACACACTTGACATCAAGTTGGTAGACTTCAAAATCCTTTGATGCAGAAAAAGCAAGAAATATTCTTACAGTTTCAAGTCTTGCTACAGTAGCAAAAACATCTCTGTAGTTAATCCCTTTCTCCTGAGTGTACCCCTTGACTACTAGTCTTGCCTTGTTCTTGATGACAAGTCCTCTATCATATTTCTTGTTCATAAATACCCGCTTGGTTCCTATTGGCATCTAACCAGGTGGATGACGACATAGGTTTCAAACACCCTATCTTTTGAATTGAAACAGTTCCTCATGTATTGCTTCAATCTAACTTCTATCTCAATCTGGATACACGACATAGGTTTCAAAGCTTCATCTACTTTGTTTGGCTCAATTGGATAAGAAGCAAGAGTTCAATCCAACATTTTGAACATGGTTTTGTCCTTTTATTCTCACCCCACCCTAGTCTTAACATCACCAATGATGTTTGTGGTAGGATGTGACTTGTGGATTCTTAGCTGAGGAATCATAACAAATTGATTTGATAGATCTAAATTAAAGAAAATTAGATCTGGTGATTGAGTATCACCTACCACATCAGCACAATTATCAAGTATGGCTTGATCCAAAGAGTGTGTAACACTATTAATGTTGTCTTTAGTGGAGTGGTTGTCAGCATCATGAAATTCTTGATCACTTTCACCATCTCCATCTTCTCCTACATTGTAAATCCCTTTATTTGATTTTTATGCCTCATTACTGTAATTGGTTGGCACCTCATATGTATCATCTGAAGAATTTGTTGTCATATTTGTGCTGATAGGATTTCCAAATGCAGTGCTTATTACCATTGGTGCTGAAGAGATTTTATCATTTGGTCTTCTCAGCTCAAATCTTAGATCAGGATCCTCTATAATCATATTGCTTATTGCTCCTGAAATATCTTTACAAGATTTGTTAAAATAGCCGGTAACTAAATCAAGATCAAATAGCAAATCAGGAACAAATCCTTTCACAATGGGAGTGTGTTCATTGAAAGTCACATTGGTTAACTCCTCAACTACTCTAGTTCTGAGACTGTATACTTTATAATATTTAGCTTGAGAAGAGTATCCAATGAAATATTCATCATTTGCTTTCTCAGCAAATTTGACTATTTGATCTTTGGTATTCAAGATGGTGCATGGACATCCAAATGATCAAAAAAACCAATGAAAGGTCTCCTTTTGTGCCATAGTTCATAAGGTGTCTTACTATGAGTTTTGACTACTAAAAGTCTGTTCTGCACATAGCAGGCAGTGTTGACTGCCTCTGCCTAGAATGTGATTGGCAGTTTAGAGTCAGAGAGTATGGTTCTTGCCACCTCAATAAGTGTCATATTTCTCCTTTTAGCAATACTATTTTTAAGGAGTTCAAGGAGCACTATACTGTCTTGAAATACCCTTTTCATCATAAAATGCATCAAGGATTTGGTTCCTAAATTCATTTCCTTGATCACATCTTATGATCTTTACCTTGTGATCATATTGATTCTCAACTTTTAGAATGAATGATTTCAATATTTCAGAGGTCTTATCCTTACTTCTAAGAAAGAAGACCTAAGTATATCTTGTGAAATCATCTATGATTATAAGGCAGTATGAAGTTTGTCCTAAACTCATTACACATATGAGGATAAATAGATCCATGTGTAATAAGTGTAGGGGAGTAGTGATTGAGTTCATTTCCTTTGGCTTGTGAGACACTTTGTGTTGCTTTACTTTCAGACATGCAACATAGTGATCATCACTTGTAAACTCTTTCTTTGGCATTCCAGTTGCTAAATCATTCTAAATTAATTTATTCATGATCTTAAAGTTTACATGACATATTATTTTATGCCAAAGGAAAGACTAATCAATATTTGTTTTAGATAGAAAGCAAGAAACTTCTCCAGAAGTGGAGGTCTCTTTCAAGTCCATCTCATACATGTTCCCTTTCCTGTGGGCTCTGAGCTGAATATGCTCTTGAGGAATGATCACCCTGGGCTTGAGAACAATGCACCCATGCTCAGTAAAGAGCATGTTATGTCTCTTGTCACAAAATTAATATAAACTCAAAAGATTGTACTCGGGCTCCTTTACAAAGTTTACCTTCTCAATGCTGAACTTACCATTTGTGACCCTGCCCCTTCCAGTAATGTAACTACCTGATTCACCTTCAAAAGTAACTGGCCCTCTATCAATTTTCTCAAAGTCTTGAAGTAAAGAGCCTTTGCCAATCATGTGCCTAGAACAACCACTATCAATAATCCAGACATTTCTTTTGGTCTTCAACTATTCCTACACATGGAAGAGATGATTAGTTACATTTAGAAACCCAAGTTTTGTTGGTCTTGGGCTTGTCAAGATGAATTAAAGATAATTCAATAGTTATTGATCCTATATGCAAGCTTTGAGGATCCTTGGCTATTGTTGATGAAGAAACTTTAGTCACATGGCCTTCCTTTATCTTTCACACCATATTTGGAAGATTAGACTTGATCTTCAAAACTTTGGAAGTTTTTATGACTTCGGAAGTTTTGGAAACTGAACCTTTAGAAGCTTTTGCATCCATTGAACAGACTTTAGTGTTCGAAAGCATTCCTTTCTTCCGAGACCAACTTTGCTTCCGAAGACAGTTTTCCACCTATCTTCTTTTGGTTTACCTTAATACTTCCGAAGGAAAATGATTTTCCTTCTGAAGTAGTTTTCTTCTTCTTCTCTGAAGTCTTCTTCTTGTGCATGTGGATGGTACTCTTAGGATTGTAAATGCAATCCTTAGCATAGTGAGTTGTACCACCACACAATATGCATTCCAAGGCCTTACTTCTAAGATTCTTGTCTTGAGAAGAAGATTGTTTTTGATCCTTTTCTAGCTCCTTCTTCATATTTTTGGATGATGCATCATGCTTCTGAGGTGAAGCTTGCCTTTGGAGTTTGATGGTCCAGCCTGTGCAGCGGTGGTGCATGATGGTTCAACCTTATTCTCTTTTCCAGGATGGCTTGGACTTGAACTAGGACTCCTAGTACTAGAGTCCTCTGTTAATTCTTTAGTCTTTCTCACCTTAAACCCAATAGAGATGAAAACTTATTTTTGCCTAGGGTTGAAGGTGGGCTTGATCTCCTGCATTTTCTTGGATCTTCGTTTTGCATATCTGATCAAGTTCTTTCTTGTAGAATTTGTCATCCCTGGTTTCTTCTTCCGTCCGGACATATAGTAACCTTCTTAGAATGAACCTCTTTACTTATTTCGGGTTCATCCTTCATTATATCCTTTTTATCTTCATCTTCCTCTTGGATAGGATCAATAATAGGCATCTCATCTTCATAAGTTCCACACCTTGGTTCTCTAATTGATAGTAATGTGTATGGAGGAGTTATTTCATTCGACCCAGGCCCCTACAGTTCTGATAACAAACTTTTTCATGCAAGGATGAAGATTAATGTTCTTGAAGGTTTCCTTTCCAAGAACACACTTTTCTGCCTTGGCTTTGCTGATCACAAGCTCAGCCTGGCATTCAGCTAACTTGGTAACAAGATCTTTGATTTTAGTCATATAGTTTGTATGCTTATGTTTTAGATTAGAAATAGTTTTCTTTAAATATTCTATTTTAAGTTTATAATCATTTTCTGCTATTTTAAAATGAGCTTTTAAAATATTCAAGGACTCAAGATCAGATCTTACTTCCAAGTTGTAGGACCTGTACATGTTAACTTTAGCGATGCATTCAGGAAAGCAAAGATGTTCTAATACCTTTGATTCATCATGGTCTACCATAGGGACTTGGTTTGGAGATACATATTCCACCCAAAAGCTCCATTCAAATCCTCCTTATTCAATAGCAACTGCAGCTTGCTGCTTTGGTTAGTTGGGCTTCTTAGTTCTTGGAGCTGCCTCAATGTAGTTTGGCCTAGACTGTGTTTGGCCACCATTTGTTCTTGGTGCCTTACACTCCCTAGCAAAGTGGCCCATTTGGTTACAGTTGTAACACTTTTTTTTGTATAACCCAAACTTTTCACTTGTCATATTACTTGGAAACTTCCTCTTTGTCCTCTTGTAGAACTTCTTAGGTTTGTGAGTGAGAAGAACCATCTATAATACTATCTCCATATACTTCAGATTATCTGGATGGATGTAGTCCAGGTCTTCAAGGGTGAAGAGAAAGTTGTAAGAACATTCATCTGAAGACACAAAGGCCTGAGAAGAGCTAGGCTCTTGGAATGGACTTCCTTGAGCGTAAATCTCTCTTGGTGTCCCTAGGAAGGTGATGAAAGGACGCTGTGGTGAGTTGTCAGGGTAGAAGATGAGATGATTTTATGGTTCTCTACTATCCCTTTTAACCACTTAAAGGGCTGAACACTTTTGGGTGCCGGATGAGCTGGGAGAAGGATTTTGCATGTTCATCTTCATTCGGTAACTGCTTAGGATACTATACAGCTTAGTGAGAGTGAGGCTAGTAAGGTTCTTATTTCACTTGATGGCCACACAATAATGTGCCCATTCTCTAGGAAGAGAGAACATGAACTTCGTCACCATATCCCTATTCTCAAGTTTGACTCCAACATCCATCAGAGTATCTATAATCTCAACATACCTAAAGTATTGTTAAGTCATAGTTTTATCTGTCTTGAAGGTGAAGTTTTCAAACTGCTGCTTCATGATATCTTTCTTGTTTTCCTTAGCTTCCACAAATCCTTGAACATCAGCTTTAGTGCATCCTAGAGTTCTTTTGCAATCTTACACTTGTTGAAGCCTCGGTAGATGGAGTTGGGAAAAGCAGTTTGAAGAACGGTCATGACTTTTTGATCAATATCTATTTTCTTCAAGTATTCTTTAAAATAATTAGCCACTTCTTTTGGTATCATCCCACCTTTAGCAGTTGCTGAAGTAGTACTTGGGATGTGAGGTCCACAGACTACATATTTCTATTTCCTACTATCTTGAGACTTGATGAAGCCTTCCATCCTCATGCACCAAGTGTAAAAATCATCTGGAGTGATCAGTGGAGACTTAGTCATTGTGCTAGTTTCCATATCGCCTTTAGTGAGAGCTATCATTTGAGCAAGTAAGTGTATGTGAAACTGAAGAGTGATTCAAGATGGTGAGATCTTGCAATCAAGAGCCTGAAATGCTCTGATACCAGTTGTGGCTCGGTCATGGTTGTTCAATATAAATTTCGCAGTTGGAGATAACACATTTACTAGATCAAATAGGGAACTAGACAAAGAAACAATGAATAGAAAGTAAGAACACTTAAGAACACAAATATTGGTTTGCAAAGATAATGCATATTGCTCTCAAGTGTTTTACAAGTGTTACAATGCTTAGTCCTAAGACTAATACAATGAGATACTTTATACTACATTCTACAGCCAGTCATACTTTGAAGGCTAGGTGGACACTAATTTAGACAACAAGAACAATGTACAGTCAAAAGGCAGATTGCCTTTTGACAAGTGACTATGACATACCATAGCTCGCATCCTATTATATTACAATAAGGATAAAAGTACTAAAGTAGAAAATTATAGACAAAGACACCATTGTGTACAGTTGATAAAAGTAGGGAGATAATCACCAACTTATAGAAGTTGGTGAGTCTTCAGAGCTAGAAACGGAAAGGTCATCAGTTTTTGTCAAAAAAGTGTTAGTAGACACATGGCTTCTTAGTATTCGGAAGAGTTTAGTGTTCAAGCTTTGGAAGACTTTGTCTTTAAGCTTTGAAAGACTTCACTTTTGACTTTGAAAGATTTCTGTCCTTGGCTTCAGAAGATTTGATACTTAGTAATTTTACTTTGTACATTTTCAAATCTTACGAAGTAACTTCCTTATACTTCATTACATGCTGAAAGCTCTTTGGTTAACATCAGCCTCTAAGATAAACTCTTACAGCTTTGATTTGTGCAATAGGCTCAAAACAAGTGTGTATGAACTTGCTTAAATAACTAAGAAAAGAGAGAAGGGTAAAAGTTTGTTACGATCGTTAGATGTCACTATCATATGATATTAGCAACAAGGAGTGCATGTTCTACTTAAGTATTATTTTTAGTTAGAAATTTGGAGTATGTGTGAGAGATCAAGTGTGTTCGTACATAAGATCATTGATCGAAGGGGAGCCAAATTGTTCTTATGATTAATGAATAATTATGATAAAGTATTGTTGGATTGGGGTTATGGATTAACAAGACTTTTCTATTTGATCAGAATATGACAAATGCAGAATCTAAGTTAACAACTTGCAAACAAACACAAATACTTTGAGTAGTAATACGTACACAAGTTGTTCTTTCAAAGTATTTACTTGATTAATCAAAACTAAGTACAAAGAGTAATATTCAACAAATACACAAGTGGCTTAACAAAGTTTGCCTCTACTATACAAGTGTGAGAACTTTATACTAAGAAATCTAAAAAATAAGAATAAACTATTCTATGTTCAGAATGTATAGTAACGATCAGTAACATAGACAATTGGCACATCAAAGTTAGGCAGCTTCAACACTATGTTATCTCCAAAATGCAGAGCATATCAATCGTCAGTACAGATAGTCTTGTTTTATGTAACAGTTCATCAGCAGCTCATGGAGTTCAATGCTGATTAGCAGCAGTCGATTAATAGCTTATCAGTTAAGTGTTGAGTGGCATTTGTTCAGCATATGTTGATCGGTAGTCATTCAGCATATGTGATTTGGTAGTTGATTTAGCACTTTTAGTAATTAGTAGTTGGCAGCGGGTGTTGAATTCTTGAGTTTTTGGTAGCTTCATCCTTTTCATAGATCAATAATTTCCCCCTAGGTTGATTCTACCAAAACTCAAGCTTCATCCCTTTAGCATCCTGATTAGTAGTAGTTCATATATGTATTTTCTTCTATCTCTTGAGTGGTTTTCAAAAGGTAAATTGACCAAGTATTTCATGTTGTGCCGAGATAGTCTGAATAGATCATATTCTTTTACTTCAACTTTTTTGGCACTAGTATAAGTCAGATAAAAAGTATTGGTTGAGGAAATGTAGCTCCAATGTATAATTAGGTCATGAATGCTTAAAAGAACATGCAGAACATTACTTCTTTTTTGTCTTCTCCTTGTTCAGCATTGTTTTCAAATTTTATCATTAGAATGGAAACCATGGATTTGTACTTATCTATCATGCCTTCATATTCTGATATTAAAGTGAACATCTTCTCTAAGTATTCAAGGCTGAGATTCAGATTTTCTAGCTTAGACAAAAAAAAGACTTTGACTTGTTCTTTATTTCAATGAATAATCTCTTAGCTTTCAAGTCATACCCCATGTTTGATAATGGTTGCATCATAACCTTCTGAGTCTTCCTCTTCCTTAGATTTTGAGAGTTCTTCTTCTTGCTCTTGACAATCTAAGCCATATCTTACTCTTTCAGCAGCAGTGGTGATGATCACTTCATCTGCTAAATCATCAGATCAGCTTTAGGAATGAGGTTCATCTATTTCAGGAAACTATTGGACTATTGGAGAACCATGCTCAGTTAGTTTGAGCAGGTTGAGAGTGGTAGGAGGTGACTGTGCTTAAGTGTTGGGGACAAGTTTGGCGGATGGGGTGGTCTCAGTAGCTTCAGAATCTTACTTCTTCTTTTTTTGTTCTAAAGCCTGCCTTGATCTTTCTATATGAGATTCATAAACCCTCATCTGAACCTTCTTTACTTCCCTTGCCTCAAAATCATTGCTTGGATTCCTTAGTCTCAGTCCGGTTAAGTCGGGTATCTCAAACCTTTTGAAGCATACTAGTTGGTTTCTTGAGTAAGCTACTCTTACAGCTGCTGATTTGGTTATGAAGTACGTATTTTTTTCTTCTAATCATATTTCTACTCCATCATTGGATCATAAGCTGGTAGTGGAGTTTTTGGGATCTCTTCACTGGTATCAGCTTTGACTAAAGACAATACTTTTTGTAGCAACACTTTGGACTTCTCATTCTTACATCCAAAGATACTGAAGTACTTGGCAATTTGCTCTAGAATGTTACAGGGGCAGATCAAGCATATCATTTTTATTATCATAGTACATGATATCTCCATTTGTCCTCTTAATATCAAATTTCTTCATCTGAGAGATGTACCCAGCAGCCAAGACCTTGGTTCCTTTGATTATCTTCTCCTCAACTTCTGGGCCAACGACCCTTGCCTTTACAACTCTTTTAGGTGCTATCTTCTTCTTTGCAAGGATTGAGGAGATTAGATGATTGTTATTAGAGATTGTTAATTTAGAGTCAGCGGATGCTAGAGGCTCAATAAACATATGGGAAAACCTTTGAGCAATTTTCTTTGTTCTGTCCTGCTATCTTTTCCACTGCTCCCTAGCTTTTTCAAACTTTAGGGCTCTTTAGCTGCAACCTTTTGTTTGATTTCTCTAATATTCGGATCAAGAGTTGACTTACATTTGTCCTACTTATTTACCAGAGAAATCATAATACTTGAGGAACATCTTCATTTCTTACTTATCCCTCAACTCTCATTGAACCTTTTTCTACTTGCATCCTCTCTCATTCAGCCTTTTTTCTTTTATCTAACTCAGCTGATTTCTCCATCTCAGCATGAGTTACAGCTATTAGTTTGGATTTCATCTCATTAATGCTCCATTCTATGAACCTCATTGAAATTGAATCCTTTCAACTCATATTGAGATGCTAGGAGACATTTCTCTTGATCTTTATTCTCTCTCTTCTGAGTGGAGACCATAAGTTTGGATTAGGAAGTTGTGGTTATTGAAGCTTGCTGAGTGGTTTTTCTTTAAGTACTTTCAGCAATTGGCCTAGATAAATTAGATGAGACTGTTTTGACAACTTTAGCCTTTAGTTTAAGTTGAGCTTTTGGTATGTTCTACTTGGTTCACCACCAAGGTTAAATTCTCTTATTATAGCTTCTTAGTCTTTAGAAATCTGGCCTTCCTTTTCTGTGACTCTGTCTTAACTTCTTCTTCAGCAATCATAGATTTCTTACCTTTGTTAGAGATAGAGATTGAAGTAGGACTGACTGCTAAAGATCTAGTAGTTACACTTTGATGCCTCACGAACTACTTGGGACCATCAAAAGTTGTCTGAGCTCTCTCAACATCCTTCGTGACTTCTAGACCATTTGTTTTCACATTCACATCAGAGTTATCTGGGGTTCAGCTTCAACATCCTATTGACCAAATATCACCTCAGCTGATTTTGTGAGTTCAGACTCAGGTATGTCCTTTTGTTTTTTATGAAGTTGGGTTGGTTTAGCTACAAGATTCACCCTATGTCTTTCAATGTTATCTTCCATGATCTGGGTGCCTCATATGTAAACCACTATTTTGTGTGAGGATTCATCTACTTAAGAAGCCTCTTGTATAGTACTTTCGATAGTTGCATTAGCAACTAATTTGTTCAGCACTTCAGCAACTTCCGATGGCACTCTTAGTAATGGTGCTTCTTCTTCAGCAGATACCTTAGGAGAGGCTTCAAGTACTAACACAAGCTTTTTCTTTTATGATTAGAGAAACCCGCCACTAGAGCAGAAGAATGTTCTTCATTAGATCTCTTTCTTTTGAGAGAAAGAGCAAGGAAGAAGTACCAAATCTCTTTATTGTTGCCATTCTTCTCTTTCTAAGTTGAACCTTTTGGTTCATCCTCCTCATTGCCCTCCTAGCTTCAATCTCCTCCTTTTCTAAGCTATCATATCCATACTTATCTAGAAGCTCATTCAGTTTGACTTCAGCTTCAGATAGAGGCTCGTAGTCTTCAATCCATTTAGAAGAGAAAGAGATTGGTTGTGCAGCTTGTACAACTAGGGTAGCCAATCCCTGGAGAATATGTTTAGCTTCTTTCGCTCATCTTTTCCTTTTTTGGTAGCATCATCTGAGATTCCGAATGACACTAAGTGGGTAGTGGAAGGCACATCCAAAGGTTCTTATGGTGCTAAGAGTTAAAGATTTAGGATGATAGATTATTGAAGGTCAATGCTCTCTTAAAGTGATTCAACCTTGTGTTCAAGATCCATTGCCCTTGTTGTAGATTCTTAAAAAGTAATAAGTTGTTGCTCTAAATAAGTAACTCTTGCAGCTTGTTGTTGTAGGATTCTGTGTGCCCAAGACACTTAGAATATTGATACGGTTAGTACGTTATGATCCAAGTCGGGTTATACCCAATAACAAGCTGTACAATCACCAAGAACTATTTAATTGATGATG
>BJCO01354752.1:0-21342 GCA_018326465.1 Flaveria floridana | reverse complement strand
AATGCAATACGACCCAAACGTGACATGCATGTAATATATTCCCCATAACGTATTATATATGTTTATTATTGAATTATATATGTATATATATGATCCACACCCATAATACATACATACATATATATATAAATCATGCACATATTACATATATATATTATACTCACATTCTCATTCATTTAAATCCAAGAGCACACACATTCATACATATATATATATATACACATGCACCGTGTGCTACACAATAATATATATACATATACCATTATGTACACCCACCAACACATATATATATCTAGTACACATACTTACGCAGACACAGGGACGCATGATGTCCCATGCGCCCACATGCATGTTTCCAGCCTTCATGCGCCCACAAGGGTTGTTATATTTTGAACTCACGCACACATAGCATACATATATACAACTCATGCACATGCAACCCACTAACTTAAAAAGAATTCCCATGTATAATATACTATATACCCACTCATGCGACTAAACCCAAACACCAAATAAGCAATCCCATGCGCCCACGAGGGCTCCATGCGCCCACTAGCATGGGATTCTCAAACATACATTCACCATACGCATACATACCTACATCATGCACATACATATACTTACATATACATGCACCCAAACATAGCTGCCCCAATTCAAAACCCATGTGCACCCAACTATAATCCAGCCCTTGACTTTGCTAAACCCCAAACAATAAGCACATATATGCAGTAGCACTTACACCCACCAGCACAAGTGTATATACATATTTATATATCCCCAAATCATGAAGTAAACACACAAATATGAAGACATGCCATCGGCCTTTGCTGCAATGCATGGATACATCATACATACATACACTTTAGAAACACACACACACATCGCACACACCTCCAGCATCCAACACAACTCTCGGTTAGTAGATGAAACACACACACAGAATAGCCGTATGATTATATATATATGTATACACACACACACATACGAACACCCGGACACGCACCGAAACCGAAACCATCAAGCCCGAAACCGTACGAAATCGAACAAGGTTAACAAACAATAAAGAAACATACCGAGCGAACTACGACTGATTCGGTTGATTGGTTGCCATCGGAAAGGCCGTCGTGAATAAGGGGCTGTTGTTGCGAGTTGTAGGCTGTCGAGGGAAAGAAGGTTGCCGTCGAGATGGTGTTTCTAGAGTTACGGGGAAGAAGTAGTCGAAGGGGGGAAGGGGTCGGTTAAGAGAGGAAGAGGCGGTGAGGAGGAGAAGTCGGTGAGGGGGAGTCGGTGAGGGGGAGGGGGTCGGTTAAGGGAGGGAGCCGAGAGAGAGGAGGTGTGTATGTATATATATATTTTGCAAAACAATTCAACTTTGGGTTAAACACACAATTGGTCCTTCAAGTTTTCAAGTTTCCATTTAGAGATATTAATTAACTTTAATTAAGTTAAGATTAATTAGAATTATGTACTAATGATAATAATAATTAAAGTTTATTTAATTATAAAATATCAATGGAAGATTAGATAGAGGAAGCGATGTTAAACTGAAAAATACGGGTTGTCATAGTTTTTGCTTTTCACTTGATATTGTAATCCATAAAGACTTGGTCCTTATAATTTACCCCTATGGATTACAATATCAAGTTATATTTGACTTCAGTCACTCATCTTCATGAATTATCTAATCCTTGGGTATCTTTTACTTTAGTCTTCCCCCTCAGCTGTAACCACCTCCTAATGTATAACGTTATCGAGGATATAAAGTCTGAATCAATCTTGATTACTTATGACTTAATATGTATTAGGCATATGACAGAAAGATCCAACTTCTATTTTGGATTCCTAAATAACCCGATTCTTCAATCTGATGACAAGATTCTGTGACTGCGAACAAGATCACCTAAAATGTTCTTACCCCTATGTAAGATGTAATAAGCCCATATTTTCAGAGCAAGAATACCAAACAATCTTGATTCTTCACTTAATCAACCTGTTTGATCATTGTCCCCATCAGTAAGATAAAATAAGCCCACATTGTCAAGTTTCAATTCACCAACGACCCGAATCAATTGTTGTAGATATAGAATCTTGAACTTGATCAAATATCACAAAAACCCCCTTTTTAAGTAACGTGGTGAAGTTTTTGCATGAGAAAATTTTCGCAACTTACGGTTACTGCTGCAAATATTTTGCATAAACTTTTCTCATGAAAAGTTTCTCATGAAAAGTTCTCATATGAAAAGTTCTTACAAGAAAAGTTCTCGCATGGAAAGTTCTTACATGGAAAGTTCTCGCATGGGAAGTTCTCGCATGGAATGTTCTCACATGGAAAGTTCTCACATGAAAAGTTATCACATGGAAAGTTCTCGCATGAAAGTTCTCGCATGAAAGTTCTCGCATGAATGTTTTTGCATGGAAAAATTTTCTCATGAAAAGTTCTCTCATGATTTTTTTTTTAAAATACGATTATTTTTGCCAAGTTCTCGCACGATGCAGTTACCCCGCAAAAACTTCAACCAAAATCAACTTTTATGATTTTGAATCACTGCTATGGTCTGAAATCTTCGTTTTCCATCAAAAGTTGAAGATACCGAGCGTAATGATGTAACAAAGCCGATTTCATGTGTGTTCACCTTCGGTTTAACCTTTTTCTCCTTTGAAACTGGTCCAAACTCGATCTAAACCTTTAAATCTTCAACCTCCATGTTTAACATCTTAAACGGATGATCGTGGAATGAAAATCCATGTATCAAAAGCAACGCCTTGCTCTAATACCAACTGTAAGGTCCTCATTTAGATCGATTCCACATATTGTTGCACTTGATAATTAAATTAAGACGGATGTGTGCGTGTGTGATATCAACAAACATTAAACAAACTCAATTAAATATTATTAATCAAATGATTATAATACGAAAGGAGTATACATCGTTTAAGCTCGATCCACCCAAGGTGAGATCTCCTCGGGTGGCCTATCACACACATCTCTGCTCTCTCAATCTCAGAGCATTTTTAAAAATGAACAACCATACTGAAATACAAAGGAAAAACATCTATATATACCCTATGCATATGTTCTTACGTGAGAACTTCCAGTTCTCAAGCGGTAACTCCAAGCTTTCGTGCGATAAGTTCTTCATCAATAAATTTGGAGTTCTCGCATCCTTGTACTTCTCGCATGAATTAAGCTTTTGCATTTCCTGCTCAAAAGTTGTATTCACTGATTTCAGAGAGCTATTGAAAGAAGAAGTTATGTACCTTATGTTTCTATTATCCTATACTTCTACTTCTTGTCCATATTTGTTTACATTCCGCATTCACAAATATGAGATCGATCTGATTATTGTTGATCCTTACAATATATGTGAAATCGATCTAGATGAGGACCTTACAAAGTCACATCGTAAACATATAGTTTTTGAAAACCATTTAACGTGAAAAGATAAAAAATCCCACAAAACAGCAAACCATACGAAAACCTTTTCTCGTGCTAAAACTACCCTTTCGCGCGAGAACCACCTCGCAGTCAAACCCTACACATCAAGTCATCTCTGTCGAGCGAAAACTACATATCGCGCGAGAACTTCCTGTCTCGCGAGAACTTCACAGATTCAAACTTCGTACCGTACACTAAATTGCTCGCGCAAGAACTACGGTTTTCCCCGCCCAGTCATAACTTATTACGTCTAAGGCTATTCTAACATGCTTATCCTCATAAATAACATCATGCAAGCATAAAACTAACATTTTAGTATGTATAATAGCCCTAAAACGTAAAACTTGTGCAAAAAGGAGACTAGAAACTCACTTTGGGAAGTTTTAGCTGAAACACGACCTTCCCGAAGCCTTGACCGAATGAACACTACATATCCACGCATCATATTCGTCAATAATAGCTTCTTGGTAAATAACACAAGTTACTACAAAAGTTAAATACCTTAAACACATCGATTCTGCACTTTCTCTCTCTAAACAACCGTTTTCTCTCTCTAGCAGCAGCATTTTTCATGTAAGTATGGGTCAGAAATCGGTGTTCCCAACTATTTATACCCAGACATATGTTTCGCCCAAACTTCTTACGCAAGAACCTCCCTTCGCGCGAGAAGTTTGTTTCGCGCGGGATGCTTTTTTCGCATGAGAATTTTGGTCTGCCCTATTTTTACTTCAAAATTCCCGGCCGTTACAAGTCTATCCCCCTTATTTAGGTTTCGTCCTTAAAACCTTCCAGTCTTCAAATAGATGCGGGTAGTGTTGCTTCATTTGTTCCTCGGTTTCCCAAGTGGACTCTGACCCCTTCTTGTGCTTCCACTGTACTCGCACAAGTAGAACCACTTTATTCCTTAACCTATTCTCTTTTCAGTCAATGATGGACATGGGTTGATCCACATAATTGAGCCGTTTGTCGACCTCGATATCCCCAAGTGGCACGATCATATCCTAATCGGCTAAGCATTTTCTTAGATGATATACATGGAACGTCAGGTGAATTCCACTTAACTCATCGGGTAGCTCTAACTTATAATCCACCTCTCCTACTCGAGCAGTGATTTAGAAAGGCCCTATGTATATCAGGCTTACCTTTCCCCACTTCCTAAAATGGATGATCCCTTTCCAAGGTGAGACCTTCAATATAACTCTGTCACCCACCTTGAATTCGATCGGTCTATGCCTCTTGTCGGCATACGACTTCTGCCTATCCTTCGCTGCCTTTATAAAGGCCTTAATCTTATCCAATTTTTTAGTCATAGCCGCGATCACCTCAAGGCTTGCCAACTCCTTCTGCCTGATCTGGCCCCAACACACAGGTGTCCTAAACCTTCTACCATATAGCATCTCAAAAGGAGGCGTACTAATACTCGCATGATAACTGTTGTTACATGAGAACTCGGCTAACGGTAAGTGTTCATCTTAGATTCCTCCAAAATTAATGAAGCATGCCTGAAGCATATCTTCTAGCGTCTGAATGGTTCCATCTAACTGACCATCCGTCTGAGGATGGGTAGCCATACTGATATGTAACCTCTTTCCCATCGTATCATGAAATCTCCTCCAAAACTTGGATGTAAACCGAGTGTCACGGTCAGACACAATAGAAACCGGTATACCATGACGAGTTAAAATCTCCTTGATAAATAGATCCTCCAACCTCTCAGATGAATACGTCTCATGGATCGGAAGAAAATAAGCACTCTTCGTCTGGCGGTCAACTATCACCCATATGGCATCGTAGCCCCTTGCCGTGCGTGGTAACTTCGTGATGAAGTCCATGGTGATGTGCTCCCATTTCCATTCGGGTATATCCAAGGGTTGGATCTTCCCGTATGGCTTCTGATGCTCTGCTTTCACTTGTAAACAAGTAAGGCACTTGCTCACATACTCCGCTACGTCACGCTTCATTCCCGTCCACCAATAATCTTTCTTCATATCCTGATACATCTTCGTGGCACCGGGATGAATGAGTATCGTGTCTTATGAGCCTCGTCCATGTTCTTCCCTCTTAGATCCCCATAATGAGGTATCCACATCCGTCCAGATAAGGTTCTAACATCGAGAGTGTTCTCACCCAACTCTGCGACTAAGCCCTTCATACGCTCAGAATTAACCTCGTCTTTTTTAGAGCTTTGTCATGAAATTCCTTGACCTGCTTCATCACATCGGAGGTCATAACCAGCTAATAAGCCTTTACCCGAATTGCCTCTCGGCTAAGCGCATCCGCTACCACGTTGGCATTGCCCGGATGGTAATGGATCTTACAATCATAATACTTGATAAGTCCAACCATCTCCCTTGCCTCATGTTCAAATCTTTTGGCTCGAAGAAGTACTTCAAGCTCTTGTGGTCAGTGTAAATGGTGCACTTCGTCCCGTACAAGTAGTGCCTCTAAATATTCAATGCAAAGACCACACCCGCCAACTCCAAATCATAAGTAGGGTAGTTAGTCTGATGGATCTTCAAATGTCAGACACATAGGCTATAACTTTCTCTCATTGCATTAGCACGCAACCCGATCCCGAATAAGAAGCATCCGAATAGACCACTAAGTTTTTGCTTCCTTTGGGTAACGTCAAGATAGGAGCTTGAGTCAATCTCGTCTTCAGCTCTTCGAAAGCGTTCTCCTACTCTAGAACCCATACAAACTTCACATCCTTACGGGTCAACTTAGTCAATGGTGAAGCTATCTTGGAGAAGTCTTGGATGAACCTTCTGTAATAACCTATCAAACTCAAGAAACTACGGATCTCGGATGGCGTCTTTGGAGACTTCCATTGCATCACCGTCTTAACTCTAGCTGGGTCTACCATTATCCCTTCAGGATTAACTACATGGCCTAAAAACTGAACCTCACATAGCCAGAACACATAATTGGAGAATTTAGCATACAGCTTCTCCCTTCTAAGCGTCTCCAACACCTCACGAATGTGACCGCCATGTTCTTCCTCAGTCTTTTGAATAAATTAGGATATCATCAATGAACACAATCATTGATTTATCCAACATCAGCCAAAACACCCGATTCATCAAGTCCATAAAAGCAGCTGGCGTGTTGGTTAAACCAAATGACGTCATAAGAAATTCGTAGTGTCCATAACGCATGCGAAAAGCTTTCTTAGGAATATCCTGCTCCTTCAACTTCAGTTGATGGTAAACAGATCGGAGATCTATCCTCGAGAACCAACTAGCACCTTGGAGCTGATCAAACAAGTCATCAATCCTTAGTAACGGATATCGATTCTTCACCGTCAACTTGTTCAGCTCACAGTAGTCGATGCACATCCTCATACTATAGCCCTTCTTCTTTACAAATAAGACCGGAGTACCCCATGGGGAGATACTCAGTCTAATGAACCCCTTATCTAGTAACTCTTGCAACTGAGTAATCAGTTCCTTCATCTTAGATGGAGCTACATGATACGACGCCTTAGCAACAGGTTGGGCACCGAGTTCAGATCGACTTGGAAGTCGATCTCGTGGCCAGGTGGTAAACCTGATAATCTTTCGGGAACACATCCAGAAAGTCACAAATGACCGATACATCCAATAATCACAGTACTATCGCATCCACATCCTTCACATAGGCCAGATAGGCACCACATCCACGCATCATACACTTTTCTACCACCACCATTGAAATTACTTTCAGGACCGTGCGAATCCTATCACCATAAATCATCACTAGACTTCCATCGGGCGCAGTTAATCAAATTATCTTCTTGTGACACATAATATTTGCCTTGTAGACTGCTCACGAATGCATCCCTAGGACTACATCAAATCCACCTAATGGCATCACGAACAGCCTAGTAGGGAGCCTATAGCCTTCTAACTCTATATCATAATCCTCCACCATATCAGAAATCTTGGTAGACTTACCTATAGCAGTTTCTACATCGAAGGGCTCACAAATCTTTCTATTCCTAGCAGGAAACTTATCATAGAAGGCAACAGAAAAAACTTCTACTAGCACCAGAATCAAAAAGCACAGAGGCACAAGTTTGGTTTACTAGGAATATACCTGACACGACATCGGGGTCCACCCTATCCCCCTCCGTGGTCATGGTGAACGCCCTGGCTTTAGCCCTCTACCCCTCCTTCTCCTTCTCAGTCCCCTTCCTTGCACTGGAGCTCTCAGCCCTTGGTTTCTTCCAGTCTTTGGTCATATGCCCCGCCTCGCCACAATTAAAGCATTTCACCCTGTGATAATCCCTTTCCATGTGGCCCCATCTCCCACACTGAAAGTAGAGTTTCTATCCCCACTTGCATTCTCCAGCATGCTCCTTACCGCACTTCTTGCATGCCTTCTCTCCCTCTGTTAACGTCTTTCGATCATCAACCCTCATCTTTTTACCACCAGCCATAAAATTACCACTATTAAACCGCTTCCCATTCCCATTGTTCCATTTCTTCTTCATATCCACCACTGCCATCGCCTCTCGTTCGTCATACAGCCGTCCCGCTAGATCGACCACCGAGCTGAACGTACCTGGCTGAGCGGCGTGTGTCTGCGGATATCCGCTGACAGACCTTGGATGTATCTCTTTATCTTTTATGACACGGGTTTCACCTGGTCCGACACCTGCCTTGCCATCTTGTTGAACCTCGTCGTATGCTGTTAGTGCATCATGGTTCCTACCTCCACCTGCAGGAGCTCCCTCTCAACCTTGTCGAGTTCCCTGTGAGGACAAAACTCCTCAATCACCAACTTCTTCAATTCCGGCCACCTAATCCAACTAATAGCCTTACTACCCTCAGCCTGGACAATGTTCTGATACTAACTTGTAAAGCCCCGTTCCCAAGAGGCTTATAATTGGTCATTCATAGCATAAAACATTTAAAATATAACATTTGCAACGGAATTTAAAATTTTCATTTATAACTAAAACTGTGTCAAATCATCATATTGTCATATATACATCTCAAAAGTTGTGTTAATGCAATAACTCTCTCACAAATATGGATGCTAGTTTTCAATCATTCCCAGTGGCTTATGCATCCATGCCCGCACCCCCTCTGCATCGACAATTACCTGCCAACTATTATGCATAGAAAAAGTCAGCGATGCTGAGTCACTTCTAGTTTTATAATAAAACACTTCAAGTCCGTTTAAAACATTTTCTTTACTTTTGTACATGAGCATATATCATACATACAACTAGATAATAATCATTATTATCTTTCATCATCATTCTTTTGTACTTTATCACACATTATATACTTTTATCTTTATCTTTCACTTCTATCTAGATCCTTTCATTTGCTATACCCCCACCTCATGCTCGAAAGCTGGTACTGGGTCGAAGTCTATAAATAGACCCCAAACATTATGCACGAAGCTGACTCCAGTATCGGGGTAAGCAACAAGAATCCCGTTTCGTACTTTTGGTCAATCTCAATGATTAGACTTCTGTATCTATATGCTAGCTAGGCCCCATACAGTTGAGCTAACAACACATGGTTGTGAACCTACTTTCATTTTGCTTGCAAGACTTTTCATTCATTCATTACGTTCCACTTTTCATTCTCATTATCTTTCACTTTCTTTACATAATACTTTACTTATATATATTCGTACATGCCAAGTAAAGTCACATCGTAAACATATAGTTTTGAAAAACATTTAACGTGAAAAGATAACAAAACCCACAAAACAGCAAACCATGCGAATACATTTTCTCGCAGGAGAACTACTTTTTCGCGTGAGAACCACCTCGCAGTCAAACCCTGCACATCAAGTCATCTCTGTAGCGAGAAAACTACATATCGCGCGAGAACTACATATCGCGCAAGAACTTCTTGTCGCACAAGAACTGCCTATCGTGCGAGAACTTTGCAGATTCAAACTTCGCATCGTACACGAAACTCCCCGCCCAGTCATAACTTATCACATCTAAGGCCATTCCAACCTGCTTATCCTTACGTCATACAAGCATAAAAGGATAATTTTAGTATGCATAATAGCCCTAAAATGTAAAACTTGTGTAAAAACAGGACTAGAAACTCACCTTGTGAAGTTTTAGCTCAAACACGACCTTCCCGAAGCCTTTACCAAACAAAAATTATATATCCACGTATCATGTTCATCAATAATAGCTTCTTAGTACATAACATGAGTTACTACATAAGTTACATACCTTAAACACCTCGATTCTGCACTTTCTCTCTCTAAACAATAGTTTTCTCTCTCTAGCAGCAACACTTTTCACATAAGTATGGGTCAAACATGGGTGTTCCTAACTATTTATACCCAGACATAATTTTCGCCTAGACTTCTCGTGCGAGAACCTCCCTTCACGCGAGAAGTTCGTTTCACGCGAGATGCTTCCTTCGCGCGAGAACTTTGCTCTGCCCTATTTTTACTTCAAAATTTCTGGGCGTTACAACTTGACATGCGTCTTAAACTCAACAAGTGAATTAAATGATAATCCCTTTCGTAATAAGTTTTAATATGTTCTAACATTCCAACAATAATTTACTAACATACAAACAATATTATCATACAAACAAACACTAATTATTATCTAAATTTCTTTTTCAGGTTTTGTAGATAAAATAAATTTTGCCAAGTGTACACAGTGGATGAGTTATGTCCACATCAGATGAAGTTCTAGCCACAGTGGATGAAGAATAAGTCCAAGTGCTGACAGCGGATGTACAAAACATACAGGTGATAACCAAGTCCCACAGCTAATGAAAAGTTCAGAAAGAGAAAGTGCAGAATCAAGCAAGTATTCATCATTCATAGCAAATAACTTAACATCCACATCGTACAAGACATCATCCAAAGCGGACACCTTATAGACTTAGGATTTTATATGTATTTCATTTACATAAGGGCATTTTTGTAAATGTACATAGTATGTCCATAGACTATAAATTGTCGTATACCCTAATCATTTTTAAGCTTTTGAACAATTATCAATCAAACAAGTAGTTATTATTATCTGAGCATTCAATCATACAAACACTAATAATCATACATACACATATAGAGTTCATATCAATAATCATGGGTTTTCACACTGTGATTATTGAGTATTGATTCATAACACTATATTATTATTATTTTGAGAGATTGAAAAATATCCTTGGGGGACTCATCATTTTATCATTTGTAAAAGTTCAAAACCCGAATACATCAGGTGGTATCGGAGCCTTGACTCAAATCATACAACTGATTTTAGATCCTATCAATCAATACTATGATCTTTATGGTTCATTAGCTTTATAACATCCATTTTGAGCTTAAATCGAAACAAAAACCCTTTTCTACATCATAAATTTATCAAATGTGCAAAAACATGATTTAATCATCTGTTTTAATGCATTTTGAAGAAAATTTTATGTTTTTACTGTTGTTAAAGCTCTCAGCATCATTCATACACTGTTTTCAAAACAAAATCACAAAACCTCTAAAAACCTCATCGGTTTCAACGATTTTTGATAAAATAGTAACCAAGTACTGTTCTATCAAGTTTTCATCTCCATTTGGTGTGTTTAAATCATCACATTCGAGTCTCTTCATACTCGAATTAGGTTATTGATCAACTTCAAACAACAAATTGAATGTTGTATTCTTTGAAGATTGTCACTGTCGTAACAGTGCTAGGATAAACTGTAGTTCATCATTCACCCAAAACCATCAAATCTATGGTGATTTTGTTGGTTTTCATCAAAAACAAAGGAAGAAACCCGTTCTTTTTTGTATTTTGAAAATGCCACTTTTTGATGCAAAAAACTGTATTTTTAAAACATATTAATTGTTTTTATGATTTTGACTTAGTTGACTAATTTTATTAAAGGGTTTTGACTGATTGACAATTTATTAAACAAACTATTCCTTTGAAATTTATTGGAGCAAGATTGACATCACCTTGTACTTAATTAATTAATTTAAAATTTATTAATTTCCTTTATTTGGTAAAACTAAAAGTGACAAACAAATCAAACAATTCCTAGTGACCTTAGGATAAATCAAAATTTAGCACCGAGCTAAATAATCAAACAAATTTGACTTAAACCGTTAAGTTAAAAAAATTAACAATCATGTCAGATAAAATTTCAGGTTCCAACAGTGGTCTCTATTGGATCATATAAGGCTGGCGCAATCAAAACAACACTTCAAAGATTTTGATGTACAACTGAAGTGATCTTCCGAAGACGAAGCGGCTCTTTCAAAGACACATCAAAGATCTTCCGAAGCTCAAGTATGAATAACTTTCGAAGGTAGAACTCAATCTTCCGAGACTAAGTAGTTCTCCTTCCGAAGTATACAAACTTTGAAGATTCAAAACAAAGTCTTCCGAAGAATAGAGTTATTAAGACTTGCAGAAGACTCGGATGAAGTTGATTTTTCCGTAGTGTAAATGGACTCGGAACAACTTATTCTTCCGAAGATGAGTGCAAAATGAATAGTTGCACTTGATAAATAATCTAACTCTGTTTTATTATGCATATAAATGCATGTGTGTGAAATGAATAGGCTGTGCACGCCATATTTCAGCCGAGAACAAGTGTGCAAAGTATGTGTGTGTGTTTTTCTTGTATTCGCTCAATAGAGCAGATCACGATGTGATTCTTCCACCCTTGGGTGAGATCGCTCGAGTATCGATTCATATTGTAATCAATTCATATTGTAACGATTCGAGTTTATCATAAACATATGGATTACATTTCTATCTGATTGATTCAATTAAAGTGCGCACCCGTCTTCGCGTATTATCAAGTGCAACAATCAAATGGAGTTCGATCGATCGGTTTTTGGATCTTACAATTGGTATCAGAGCAAGGTGTTGCTTTTGAGACAACGGATCATTATTCCGTGATTTTCCATTAGAAGACGGTTAACGAGATAAAAGTTTATATTATTAAGAGTTTTGTTTGATTTCATCTGGTTTCATCAAAGATAAATCTGAAACCGAGAACACACACACAAAACCGAGGCAAGTTGGATGAATATTTGATGGCCAAACAAGCTGAAATCTGTAATAAAGTCGAATTTTTGAAAATGTTTTGGGAAAAATAACCGCCCGTGCGACAATATTCATGCAAAAAGATTCTGTGCGAAAACTCTTAAGCTTCCATGCGAAAGCTTTTCTAATCAGGCGAAAAGTTTGAAGAAATTAAGTCAGGTTCGTAGTTTGTTACGTGATCTTGAAGATTCAAGTTTTTTAAAACGATATCATCCAAGAGGGTGATTATAGGGACTAAGCATGTGCATTACAATATCGTTTTAACACCGAAAATTAAAGAATGCTAGATGGACAAAAGTAATTGCACAAATTAAAAAGGAGATTATGGATCGAATTCAAGGCATGTCATGCATGCGACAACATGCATGCTATGACACATCTCGCGCGAAACAATGTAGTCAAGTGAATAGCCATGCAAAAGTTTAACATAAGTCGTATAAATATCATCCTACATGCATGCGAAAGGTGGGCATGCATACATACTACATGTATGCGAAAAGTGGTCATGCATACATACAAAAAGTCCAAGTTTCCGGCTGAATAAAGGCATGCATGTGACGTACGTATGTGATTAGTTATGCAGCTACAACCTTCCATGCGAGAAGTTTTATTATGTATATAAATGAATGTGTACGAAATGAAAAGGGTGTGCATGCCTTATTTCAGCCGAGAACAAGTGTGCAAAGTGTGTTTATTTTTTCTTGTATTCGCTCAATAGAGTAGATCACAATGTGATTCTTCCACCCTCAGGTGAGATCGTTCGAGTATCGATTCATATTGTAATCAATTCATAAACATATGGATTACATTTCTATCTCGATTGATTCAAGTAGAGTGCGCATATGTCTTCCCATATTATCAAGTGCAATTATCAAATGGAGTTCGATCGATCAATTTTTGGACCTTACAATATTATAGGGACTAAGCATACGGAGTACAATATCATCTTAACACCAAAAATTAAAGAATGCTAGATGGACAAAAGTAATCGCGTGAACTAAAAGGGAGATTGTAGATCGAATTCAAGGCATGTCATGCATGCGACAACATGCATGCTATGACAAAATCTCGCGCGGAACTATTTAGTCAAGAGAATAGCCATGCGAAAGTTTAACAAAAGTCGTATAAATATCAGCCTACATGCATGCGAAAGGTGGGCATGCATACAGACTACATGCATGCGAAAAGTGGTCATGCATACATACAAAAATTCCAAGTTTTCGGCTGAATAAAGGCATGCGTGTGACATACATATGCGATTAGTTATGCAGCTGCAATCTTCCATGCGAGACGTTTTATTATGTATATAAATGCATGTTTGCGAACTGAATAGGGTGTGCATGCCATATTTCAGCCGAGAACAAGTGTGTAAGGCGTGTGTGTGTTATTCTTGTATTCGCTCAATAGAACAGATCATGATGTGATTCTTCCACCCTTGGGTGAGATCGTTCGAGTATCGATTCATATTTCATATTGTAACGACTCGAGTTTATCATAAACATATGGATTACATTTCTATCTCGATTGATTCAAGTAGAGTGCACCCGTCTTCGCGTATTATCAAGTGCAACTATCAAACGGAGTTTGATCGATCGATTTTTGGACCTTACAGTTGGTATCAGAGCTTGGTATGCTCTAGATCGATTCAATTGAAGATTGAAGGAGTATTTTGAATAGTTTGTGAGCTTTGAATTGCTTTATAATCGAAGTTCTTTTTGATTTCTGCTAAATTTCATCACTTTTGAAGATAATGAAGATGATACACTTGATATTTATTGATTTGATGATGTTTTGAGCTTAATCTGAGATTAATTGAATCAATTAGAGACAATTAGGATGTTAATTGAACCTAAATTACTAATTGCACACTTACTTAATCAAACTTTAATCAATTTGGTGAAAGAATGAAGCTGGAATCCTTTAAAATTTAAGAGGTCAAACAGGCGAAAACTTTGTGAGTTTCTATAAAAAGTAAGGTTTTCGCGCGAGAAGTTGCTTTCTCAGAGTTTGTTACAAAAGTTTGTTACAAAAGATTGCACTCGTGCAATAACTTGGAGATTTCGCAAAATTTAGTTACAAAAGTACCCGCGTGAGAAATTTGTAATTGTTCACGCGAGAACTCTGTGATTTTGCGTGAGAAGTTGATTATTCGCGCGAGAACTTTGACTTTAAAGAATTTTAAAGAATTTGACTTATAAGTGTGAGAAAAATGGCTAATCTGAAGCACATCACTGTCACTTTGAATCTCAACAATGAGATTGGTACTAGCATAAAGCCACATCGTCTGCTCAATGAAGAAGATTACCCAAACTGGGCATATCGATTTAAGAAAACTGTCATTTAGACCGAACCCAGGATGAGGAAATCTATCAAGCAAGGTCCATATATCCCGGTGTATAAAAATGACAAAGGAGATTTGGTTCCTGATCTAGTTGTCGATACTTGATCAAAAACAAGTTATTATATCAGACTTAGCTACCTTTATTGTGTAAGGGTAAGTAAGGTCGTCTCCACAGGTAATATATGGAAAGTGTTTAATTAATATGACTTGATTAACTAAAAGACACAAACTTTATAATTAGAAATTTGAACTTTGGATGAATTAACGAACATACATGCATAAAGCAAAGAGCTTTAAAACTAATTTGTTTAAATAATAAGAAACTTTATAATGAATTTAATTAAATAATAAAAAATAATCACTCCCCGGTTTTTAATTATGTAAGATCAACAATTGGTACTTTTAAATTAGGGTTTGTAAGAAACATGTTGGACTCAACAAAGTGCATTAAGAATTAATGCAAGAAAGTATGATGCTTGCCATTATCAAACAATTAACTAATTGTGTTTTAACATACAAATCATACATTAGAAACACATTAACATCATTAACATTCATAATAATCACTAACATCTATGTAAATTTCTTTTTAAGATTTGTAGATAAAGAAATTTTGCCTAAGTCAACCAATGCGGATGAAGAGTTCTATTCCCACAGCGGATGAAGAAAAGTTCCACAGCGGATGACCTCCACAACTGATGAGCTATTCCCACAGCGGACGAACAAATTCATCACAGCGGATGAACAAACTGTTCTTACAGCTGATGAACAGCTTCTCCACAGCGGATGACTTATTCCCACAGCGGATGACATAGATACTTAGGATTATTTTTATGTAATTTTTAGTTACATAAGGGTAGATTAGTAATTGTATATAGCTTTTGTGTATAGGTTATAAATAGCACTCTAGCCTAATCCTTTGTAAGCTTTTGAACGAATTATCAATCAAACAAGTAGTTTTGTTCTTGTGCATTCTAGTACACAACATACACTCACTGAAATCGTACACATTGATCATGGGTTTCCGCACCATGGTTAGTGTTTGTTGATTTGTGAGAGATTTGTAAAGATCCTTGGAGAAATCAACCTCTTCATATTGAATATTATTCTTTCAAAGTTCATGTTCAGTATGCTTGACTAAGTTGATTTTCATCAGGTGGCATCAGAGCCTTGGCTCAATCAAACATTTATTTCGATCCTTTAAATCATCAAACATGATTTTAGTGGTTCATTAGCTTCAAAACACACATTCTACAATTTGTACAAACATCAAAACTTATTTTCTTCTACTCATAACATTCATTGAATGCAAATAAACATGATTTTTGAATCTGTTTATGCATTTTGAAGAAGTGTTTTTGATTTTATAGATTGAGATTTCAAACAAACAAGTTTTCTATGGATTATTTGATATAACAATACACGGGTATTTTTTAATGTTAGGACCGTTTTCGTACGGAGTACTAACTGATTTAACATGAAACCAGATCAAATAGCATGGAATTCTATTTGATTGGCGATCCAATCAGTGAGAACGACAACCTGATTGATCTAACGATTTAGCAAACGTTAAGAACGAGTTGAAATCGATCAGGAACGAACTATGAAGTTGGATGGACGAACAGAGATGCTCTAGACGGCTAGGGTATGATACTATTCAAAGTGTTTCCTTTTTTCACGAATTATGTGGTATATATAGGTTTTCAGTATTCAGTCATATGACTGATCCATTAGCATGGTTCAGTCATGCGACTGACTCATGCGTTTGATTCATACGTACGACTGAAGGTTCAGTCGTGCGACTGAGTCAATCTTATGTCTGTCATACGACTGATCCAGTCACCTGGTTTAGTTGTGCGATTGGTCCATAAGTATGGTACATTCGTGCGTCTGGTCCATGAGTATGGTCCATTAGCATGAATATCACAAGACTAAGTCAAACATATCTCTGAATCATTATTGACTCAAAACTATGTACAACAACCTCAAACCTATATATAATCATTCATATGTGTAATAATAAATAATATAAGAATATGATATAATCAATAGTAAATAAACATCCAAACACATATATCTCATTACATTAAGTTCTTGCATTACTCATGTGCAAGAAAGGAAAAACATAGACATTTAAGTACATAAACTAGGGATATCGTGTATCAACAAACTCCCCCTTAGACCTAGTTTACCCTATTGTCTAACACTCTTCACATGTTCTTGAAACATCTTGTACTTCTCCTCTTTAGTGACTCCAGCATGTATCTCAAATGCAAAATAGAGTCATATGACATGTTGGAACTGGAGAGCTTGTACAATGTCTTGAGTATCATAGAACAGTGGCCACTTGTATAACGTATAAACATCGTCTGTTGACAAATTGGTAAGCCACATTGGGTTGAATACCCTAATAGTCTCAATTTTTCCATCTCTGTTCAAAACTATAACAGCTTCCTCCGTCCTCCAATCATAATACCACCACTTAAAGTGAGGTGTGAAATCTTGTGGCATATCCCTCAAAGGAATCTTAGACATTGTCTTCGGAGGTCTCCACTTCAACACCACCTTCCTTCTTCCCGAGATTGAGTCAACCGCAATCTTATGAAGAAACCTCCTTGGTTGTTGAGATTTGAAGTTGACACATCTAGTATGGTATTCCTTCTTTAATGCCATCTCAAACCATCCAGACATTTTCCTTGGGTTGGCATATAGCAGATCTAGGCATGCTAGTCTGTTTAACTCAAATCCCAGAAGAGTCTTCAAATCATGTGGATATCTGAAGTACTCGATCCCTTTCTCTCTCTTCACTGCATATACATCTAAGTCCTCAAAATACACCCAACTGATAATCTTGCCTGACACTTTCTGATGTCTCTTAACTTTGTACATCTTGGTGTAGGCATTTTGCTTTGGAGGTTCTTTCTGAGCTTTCATCTCTGCTAAACATGCCGCCCATTCAGCTTTCTTTAGTTCTACATCAACAACTGTAGCTTGAGCTTTACCTTCAGCTTCTTCATTTTCAGTCACTTTCTCATCTAACTTGTCAAATGTATCACTGACAAATATCTCACCCAAGTCAGGGATAACATTTCAATCAAAGTCAGTGTACTGAGGATAATGATCTGACGTGACATCCTTAATCTCTATCTCATCAACTCCTTGCATCTCCTCATCACTAACAACATCCACTGCAGGAGCATCTTTGACTATCTCGTCCGGGTTTAGTCTGAACATCTCTGCGAGTTATTCATCTGATTGATTATGGATGATCTCCCCTTCTTCTGGAGTGTAACTCACAGACCATCTAACAATCCCTTGCAAATCAAGAATCATTGTATGTTGAGTCTTGATTTGCTGAATGGGAGCGACATCGTACTTATCGACCTGTTGAGTTTCATCTGTTTGATTAAACAATCAACAAATCACATATTAATAAACAATCAAGACATTAAACATAAATTATCATTATTTACATTAATGTATTACAAAGTTCAAGTTATAAAAAGTTTCAAAGTACATAAACAATCTTAATCATTACTTTTCTCTTGAACTTTAGGCTCATCAGATTGAGGAGCTGAGGACGAGGTTCCTTGATCTTGATTCTTCTTAGTGTGCCTCTCCCTCGCTGATTGAGTTAAGGCTGATGCATTAGCATCACCTTTAGGTTCATCCTTCTCATCATCATCCTTCTTTTTCTCCTCTCCACTATCACCACTTTCCTCCTTATTATCTTCATCCTCAGATTCATCATCACTGGAATCATCATCGTCATCTCCATCATCATCACCATCTCCCTTTATCTTCAGTGGCTCAGTCTTCTTTCCCTTCCGCCTTAGCATTATCTTCTTGTTCTACTTTTTCCAACCCCTCAATCCTCTTGGAGGATGCAAGAACAAGCTCATACTAAGCTGTAAGGGCATTATGAGCTCGAACTAAAGCCCGCTCATAGGATTCGTTCTTCTCTGTGAGCTTGGCAATTTGCTTGCCCTGTTTTGCATTCACGACCATCAACTGTCTTATTTGGTTGGCCCTAAGATAATCAGTCGCCAACAGCTTAAGCACTATCATGTTAAGGCTCGCCAGCTGTTCCTCTAACCCAATAGTGGGTAGAGTAGTGCCATGTGGAGGTGGGAATTGGGTGAAAGTTCCGGCTTGGGGAATGGTTGGGGTAGTTGTGGATGTGGTGTAAATGGGTGTAGGAATGGGAATGGATTGTGGAGGGGCGGTTTTAGGTATAGAGGGTGAGGAAGATATGAGTGTGGTGGTGGGTATACCGGTGGCGGTAGCTGTGGTGGTGGTAGCTGTGGTGGTGGTAGCTGTGGTGGTGGTAGTGGCTGTGGTGGTGGAGGAGCTCAACAGGATGATCTTCTGTCTTTTCCCCTTCTTGCCATGGGGTTGGGCCATTCTCTTCCTCCTAGACCCCTTAGCAATCGGGGCTCCCCCTGGGCTGATGGGCTGGTCGGGTGTATAAGATGGATCACTCTCTTCAGTATTGACACCCTTTGACCCAGCCTTGCGGGTACCAACCACCTCCTTTCCTTTCTTGGTGGCTACCCACTTGCTGCCGACCAGCCTCACAAGAGGCTCCTCCTCCGATCCATCTTTTTCTTCCTCTAGATCGAAATTCCTGACGTCCTTACTAATCAGGAAGTCCTGATGGAGAGCAGCTTGCTCAGATCCACCAGGAGTTAAAGAACTACTCAGCTATGGTGGTGGTGGAGTAGTAGACGTGTCGGTGGCTCTGGATTGATTGGAGTCCTCATCTCCACCACCTTGACCATGATCCTGGTCATCATCATCATTATCATCATCATCCGGAATCATAACATGGTCAACATCGGAGTCGCTATCATCATGGCGCCACTTCTTCCTGGTTGGCGCGACATAGGCGATGTTAGCCAGATGACCAAATAGCCTCCTCACTGGGGGCTTAACCTGCTTTCCCTTGTACACTTTCATCCTTCCTAAAGTGGTGTCATCCATCACCTCCAATGACACCTCATCATCCTTTAGCTTGGGCAGGTTTGGTAGCTTCTCGTTTAGGATCAGCTATTGAAACCGAGGATACATGCAGAATCCCTCCTTCCCCTTAGCCTCTATGTGCTCCCTTACATAATTGAAGAACATCTTGGAGAAACCGAATGGGTGGTTGAGCACCAACGCAACAAAAGCGTTCTGAATCTGGTCGCTCATCTCGTCGAAACCACCGCGTCGTGAGGCTATGCACTTAAGAATCACATGTGCCAAAATTTTTGAAAGGCGGACACATGTTGCTCTTGTTAAGCACGCCGGCATTGATGTCACCGGCGTACTTAATCCGTAGAAAGCATCCCCTCACAGTCATGGGATGTAGCTTGGTGGGATAGTCAGAGTCATCACCCAAATCCAACACTCTCCTTAAGTCATCTTCCTCGATGTCTATATCCTCTCCAAAAGTAGAGCTCCGAATCCTAAATGGCTCAACAGATCGGTCAACAACAGCATTCTCCCAGAATGCCTACTGTAGTGAGCGGTAAGGTGTGCAGGGAGTAGATATAGCACGATATATCCTGGATTGTTGTAAGAACTCGATAATCCCAACAAAGTCTGAAGCATTCCTGGAGGTTGTGTTAAGATAAGCACAAATGTTTTACTTAGTGCTCATAGTCCATCTATCAGCCATTTTACTGCAACACAAGCAACAAACATGTTAGACCCGTTCATGAGACAAAACATTTGAGTTTGAACAGATAATATCAGACTGGTTCAATCGTATGATTGAACCATACGACTGAACTTAGTCGTACGATTAAGCCTCCGATTGAGCTGAGTCGTATGCCATGACCTGCGGTTGAGTCAATCGTGCGACTGGGTCACCGATTGATTTAATTGTGCGATTGAATCATATGTCTGGCTCAATCGTGCGACTGATGTTCATCAGTATGTCCTATGATCTTTTAAGTACACTTTTAAGTCTATTTAGATGTCCAATTTTAGGGTTATTTGATTCGGTTCAATTCTAAAATCATTTGGACACTTTGGATTGATTTAATGTTATTAAGTGCCTTGATTTCGTCTTTACTGTACCTGTCCAAGGGGGAGTTTGTTGATACACATGTCCCCAGTTCTAGTCTAGTGAGCTTAAATGTAATAGAACCTTTTCTTGTAACAAATGTGTAATGTTGATCAATATAATGAGAATCTCTTCTATATATGTTTGTTGGTCGTGTACTGTTATATCTATTAATATTATTTATTGTTACACACATATATGACCATGTTATATAGGTTTACAGTTGTTAGACATAGTTCTGAATCATTAAAGGTTCAAGAATGTGTTTAACTAAGTATCCTGATTCAGTCGCACGACTGGACCATGCGAATGGGCCAATCGAACGACTGAACCAGGTGATTGAGTCAATCGCACGATTGAGTCATAAGACTGACTCAATCGTATGAGTGAATCAATCATATGACTCAGTCGCACGACTGAGCCAGTCGCAAGGCTCAGTCGTACGAATGAGAGCTGTAACCTATAAATACCACTTAATT
>BJCO01354751.1:0-21937 GCA_018326465.1 Flaveria floridana | reverse complement strand
CAAACCTCGACAAAGTTTACAAGTCTTATACATTAACAGTATATATGATCAGCTAAGTGTATTTGGTTCCCTAGTGCACAAGCATACGGCTCCTAGGAGTCGGCAATACATCGACTTTAGCACCAAATAGCGTTATGTGGCTGTGAACAATCTTAACTCTCACACCTCGACGTTTCCGCCGTCAAGGTGGGGGTGTGACACATGGTGACACAAGACATTGGAGGGGTCAAGAAATAAAGATTCAAAGTGCAGCAGAAAAATTCTTACCGTAGCCTACTGTAGCCACCGTAGGCTACGCCAGCATCAGCAAAAAAAACAACAGAAAGCCCCCCAGCGTAGGTTACGCTGGATGGCGTAGCATACGCCAGGGCCTCCGTGGAACACCTATAAAATCGCGTTTTTGTTAGGTTTCACCAACCACTTATCCCTTATTCGATCTAAGACGATTTGAGACGATTTTTAGGAGTTCCTATACCTGAAATTCACCATTCTACATTATTCCCACACCATTCAATCATCCGATATATGCAAATCAACAATGGTTTTGAAGATCATTCAAGAACAATGAGCGGCTAGTCTTCTCGTGATCTACTTCGGGTAATAGGTTTTGTGTGATTAGATTTTCGTTTGTGTTTGACTTGTGTTGGGATTGAACTTTAGAACCTGTTAAGTTCTTTAATAAGTTTAACTCGTGTTTGATTATTTAAACAATTGTTTTGGTTAATCATTATTTGAATATTATATGATATTGCACGAATCATATGGTTGTAGAGTTTTGGTCATCAATTGAATTGGTATTATGTATTAAGACCCATTAAGTCTTTATTATCAATATCACTTAATCATTACACACACAGAATCCCCATTAAAGATTTTCCACCTAGTTGGACTAAACGATTACCAAAAACCAAACCTTAATCCCAGAGTGGATTATTCTTTCTCATAATTATCTTCTTAATCAAGTTCACTCATTTATCATTTGTTTTCTTAGTTAATTTCTTAATCATTTCAAAAATCCAATTTTTACAGCCAAGAGGCAATAGTTTAAGTAATTTAATAATTTGGTTAACCGTTTCTTACAAATCCATTTACAACATACCGACCACTAATTCCACGAGCTTCGACAAACCTACTTACCCTAACTAATTTAAGGTGAATAGGAACACATATTTAACATCTTATTTGATTGTTACTTCGACAACGATCAAATTTTGGCACCGTTGCCGGGGAATCGGTGCGCTTGGTGTTTTGTTATTTGATTTTTTTTTATTTTGTTTACTTGTTCTTGCTTTATTTCTTTTATTTCTTTATTACGCTAGGTGTGTTCTAAGTGTGCAGGTGACAGGATTGCATACACACTCGATACTCGGGTAGGAAATCACCATTGATATTCGATCTAGAGATAGAGAAATCAGCAAGGTATAATCGTGTTCTGCATCGATCAGGGCTACCAACTACATCAATTTCACAAGCTATTGATCAAGCAGCTAGCAATTCGTCTGATTCAACCGAAATGGAAAACCCAAATAACCAACCACCTCAAAATCCAAATCCTCCTCCTAATAACCACAATCAAAACCCAAATCCACCCCAACCACCAAATAATAATCGTAACAACAACATGAGTCAACAACCACCCAACAATAACATGAATCAAAATAACCTCAATCAAAATAACCTCAATCAAGGAGACGACTTTGATCATGTGAGCATGCATAGTATTCACACGGGTGATGAAGATTATGAAGATGAATGGAATAACAATGAAGAACCCTACAATGGTGCAAATTATGATGCTTGGGATGGGAATTTTGATGGAGGTGATGGATACAATGAAAATAACAATTGGGGGAATGATCAACATGGGTGGAATGCACCACCTATAAATCAACAACAGGGTAGGGTTAATAATAATGTCATCATCAAAGAAGACCTCAAAGAGCTCATGTACAAGGTGTGAATAGCCATTTCAGACTGGCTATTTCTGAAAACCCAAATCCTATTGCACCTCCAAATCATAGAGGAAGAGCTTTTGATGTACGCCCTTATTATCTCATTGTTTTTACTGCATTTAAAGGCACTGCAACAGAAGAACCATATGTGCATCTTGCTAAATTTGATGCCACATGTAGCACTATTGGTGGAAATCACTTGATGAAGTAAGGCTTCGACTGTTTCAATTTACTTTGAAAGATAGAGCTAAGCAATGGTTCCTCATGTTGCCTGACAACATTATTCATACTTGGCAAGAGATGCAAAGGGTTTTCTTTGAAGAATATTACTTTATGGGAAATACAAGTGATGCAAGAGGTTCTATTTGTTCTTTTCAACAACAAATGGGTAAGCAATTTCATGAGGCATTTACAAGATTCAAGGAGTTGATCCGTATGTGTCCTCATCATGGTATTGAAAGGTGGGAATTGATTAAGGTATTTTCAGATGGTCTAACACCAGAAGAAAGGAAATACTTGTATTCTACAAGTAATGGAACATTCTTGTCTAATCATGAAGATATGGATTGGGAATTCCAAAGCTCAAGCTTCGGCTAGTAGACGGTCAAAGCTTACTCCGGCAAGGTCAACCACCATTGATTATGAGACTAAAAAAAGAATTGTATCTTTAGAAAGACAATTAGCCAAGTTAGGACATGCGGGGACTAAGGATGTAGCTTCGGTTGGATTCAATGTATGCAATGAATGTGGTGAACTAGGGCATGCAAGTGCAAAGTGTCCATTGCTTTTAGGTCAACATGAAGAGGTGAATCAAGTATATGGAGAGAGAAAACAGTTTGATATGAACTCTAATACTTATCACTCTGGCTTGAGAAATCATCCAAACTTGAAGTATAACAATGCTTCAAACCAAATAAATCCTAACTTTCAAGGAAATAATCAAGGTCGTCAAGCATATCAGAATAGACCACAAGGGAATTATAATCAAAATGGTTATCAAAGAACCTTATATTCTTAAGGAAACAATCAAAGGAGCTACAATCATGGGGCTTAACAAGTTGGTGGTGCAGAGTCTACAAATGCAAAGTTGGATGCTTTGATAAATATGATGAAACAAAATATGCAAGAGATTAAACGGGAAAATGAAATCAGAGACAAAGCTTATGAAGCTTTGAATAAACAAGTGGGTTAACTTGCTAAGGACGTGGCCCTGGTTAAGAGGAACCCTGGGAAATTACCGAGTGATGCCACGATCAACCATCAACATCAAGGAACCAACATGGAAAACATGAGAAATATTCACATAAATTCGGTTAGTATCCTTCCTGCCTTTGAAATTATTGATAATGACATTGTTTCTTTTCCATAATAAGTTGTAGATAAGGAAGAGAAAGCTGATGTAGTGGGAGAGAGTGATCCGGGAGCACCTATTATTCCAGTCAAAGTGAGGAAATCGAAGATAAAACGAGCACTCTTGGATTATGTAGCAGCTGTTAGTATATTGCCATGTATGTTATATGATCAATATGAGTTTGGTCCTCTAGTGGAAGTTGACACCACAGTGGTGTTAGCTGACTTGACCCAGAAACGTCCTCGGGGGATGGTGAAGAATGTGATAATCAAGTTGGGAGAATTTTACTATCCTGTGGACTTTATGGTGCTTGATTATGCACCAATGAGGACAAATAAGCAACCAAAAGTCATGTTGGGTTGACAATTTTTAGCAACTGCCAATGCTCAAATCAATTGTTGGGAGGGAACAATAGAAATGACTTACGAAACTCGTAAGTTACGTGTTGATGTATTTTCCAATTCGGTTAATTGTTTTGTTAATGATGAAGTTTTTGTGCCAGATATGACTAACGTGTGTGTTCCTACTTATACTTTATATGTAAGAACAAACACCAATTTTGAGAATGGTTGTGAGTATGATAGGGTTAAGCATGTGGACTTGATGAATTTAAATGAAGAAAAAGAGCTAATTATGATTATGGAAACAAAAGATGAGAAGCCTAAAATGAAGAAAAAGGTTGGCGATCCACTTGATCCTATACAAGACAGAGTTAAGGCATTAATGTTTGGGCTACAATATGATTGAAGACCCACCAGATCATTTGAAGAATACCGGAGTTAAGCATCCTATTCGACCACCATGAGTGGTCGCAAGTACGGTCTGGCTGAAGACCTAAAACTTAGCGCTAATCGGGAGGCAACCCGAAATTTATTTGTATGCTTTATGGTTAGTGTGCTTGTTTAAGTAGTTTATATTGGTAATGATTTTTTGTCTGGGGCAGTTCGGGTTGAAAAGTCATTTATGTTGATTGGTTGGATAAATTAAACTTTATATAAAAAAAACCCTGCATTTAACTTAAATATCATACATTGGGGACAATGAATCCTAAGTGTGGGGATGAGGTAATAAAGAAAAAGATGATAATTAAAAAAATTGTTTTTGAGCAATCCAATCAGGCACGAAAACGATAAGCATACCAATTGATTTCTACCTTGTTTGAGGTCCTTAGTCATAGTTTAATTTCGGGATAACATAAGGAATTGTGTTTAGCAAGGTTTTTAGAAGAAGTTAAGAATTACCTAATTATGGTTAACATGCTATTGGTGTAATAAAAGCATGCGCACATCGGCAACCCTATTTCCTAACTTGGTGAGATTTTGAAGCCTACTAGATTATTAGTTCACATAAAATTTGTTTCATTTGTGAAATGTAGGTCATTTGACTCTTTGTTTTAGAACTTGTGTGACTTGATGCATGTTAAGACAATGGACTTAATAAATGCACATAGATGATAAGGGCAATCTAGGATTTCCCATTTTTCCTTTCAAACCATTTTCGTACCTTACCATTTTTCCTAAAATTTCCTCTAGCAGCCACTTTTGTGCCTTAAACCTTTTCTTTTGTTAAACCCACATCATTAGAACCTAATCAACCCATTCACCCTTACAAAATACAAGAATAGACAAATTATTCTTTTTACCCAATATGACCCATTCATCAATGTTGATGACATTCCTAGTGTATTAGTATTTGTTTTTTTTTATAATAGTTAGTGATGGGAAAAGAAAAAAAAAAGAAAAAAAGAAAAAAAAGAAAAAAAAGAAAAAAAGAAAAAAAGAAAAAAAAAGAAAAAGAAAAAAAAAAGAACAAAGAAAAAAAAATACAAAATGCTAGTCATTGATTAAATGTGTACCCATGGTTTTTGTTTTGTTTGAGTAGTAGTTATGTTAATAAGAATGTCAACAGTGATATTTATCTTGAATTTTATTTTATCCACTTGCACAGCCAAACATTACCACCCGAACCTAAGCCCAAAACCCATAAGTCCTTTTGATGAGTGAATTATTAATGTGTTACCGTGGAAGTTTGATCGTCACTCAAGCATATGATAGCAAAGTTTCATACATGGACCATTTTTAGTGATATATTGATGCACTTTCCACCAACCTAGAAATAAACCGAGAGGAGTGAACAATGGTGAGGGGTGTGTTGCATGAAAATAAAAGCAAAAAGCTTGTTAGGTTTAATTAGGTGGATTTTATTTTGAAATAAACGTAACACCCTTTACTTGCTAACCAAACACGATTATCATGATTCTGGAATGGGGTATAATTTTGGACCACGGCTAAGACATAGTAAGGGACTTGGTTTATGTATTGTTGCTTAGTGTTTCAAATGGATTTGCTTGAGGGCAAGCAAATGTTAAGTGTGGGGATGTGATATGAGTGTGTTGGAATGGTAATTTAAGGGTTTAAATGTTAAATATTATGTTTGATTCCTAGTGTTTATGCATTTGATTATGTTGAATAGGTTAACTAGGAGTTTGAAGTGATTTGTAGGTAAAATAATCAAGTTGGAGGCTTACATGGTAAAACAAGGCATTGGAGGGGTCAAGAAACAAAGATTCAAAGTGCAGCAGAAAAAATTCCTACCGTAGCCTACTGTAGCCACCGTAGGCTACGCCAGCATCAGCAAAAAAACAACAAAAAGCCCCCCAGTGTAGGCTACGCTGGATGGCGTAGCCTACGCCAGGGCCTTCGTGGAACACCTATAAAATCGTATTTTTATTAGGTTTCACCAACCACTTACCCCTTATTCGATCTAAGACGATTTGAGACGATTTATGGGAGTTCCTAGACCTGAAATTCACCATTCTACATTATTCACACACCATTCAATCATCCAATATGCAAATCAACAACAGTTTTGAAGATCATTCAAGAACAATGAACGGCTAGTCTTCTCGTGATCTACTTCGGGTAATAGGTTTTGTGTGATTAGGTTTTCGTTTGTGTTTGACTTGTGTTGGGATTGAACTTTAGAACCCTTTAAGCTCTTTGATAAGTTTAACTCGTGTTTGATTATTTAAACGATTGTTTTGGTTAATCATTATTTGAATATTATATGATATGCGCGAATCATATGGTTGTAGAGTTTTGGTCGTCAATTGAATTGGTATTGTGTATTAAGACCCATTAAGTCTTTATTATCAATATCACTTAATCATTACACATATAGAATCCCCATTAAGGATTTTTTACCAAGTTGGATTAAACGATTACCAAAAACCAAACCTTAATCCCGGAGTGGATTATTCTTTCTCATAATTGTCTTCTTAATCAAGTTCACTTATTTATCATTTGTTTTCTTAGTTAATTTCTTAATCATTTCAAAAATCCATTTTTACAGCCAAGAGTCAATAGTTTAAGTAATTTGATAATTTGGTTACCGTTTCTTACAAATCCATTTACAACATACCGACCACTAATTCCACGAGGTTCGACAACCCTACTTACCCTAACTAGTTTAAGGTGAATAGGAACACATATTTAACATCTTATTTGATTGTTATTTCGACAACGATCAACTATCCATGTGTATATTTAGTAACACACTCTTCAACCCCTATAAAATTTTAATATTTTTAAAAATAGTTATAAATAAAGAAGAGATAAAAAGAATGCCAAATGTATAAAACATATTATTTAATTAAAAGAGAAAAACAATAATATTTTTAATAAAATCAATATTATCTAATGAAAGAAATTTTTTTTCGTCAATTATCATTCTCTTAACTCACTTTTTTGCCACATGTTCTTTTTCTAGACATTTATACATTAGTTTCCCTTTTAATAGTGTATTATTGTAATTTAAATTCTCGTACAAATTTCACTCTCTTATTAAAAATGAATTCTATTAATTGCTATATTTATCTCTCTAATTAGATTATTTTTTAAATCAAGCTATCTTTTTAAAAAATAGATTTTATTAAAAAAATTAGAAATCACATCTTTTAATTAAAATCTAAATAATAAAAAACAAAAAACTTATATAATACAAAATTTTCTAAAACACTAAATCTTTTTTAAACAAAATATTTTAAATCATTTTGTTTATAAAGAAAATATAAAAAATATGATTTTTTAAAAAAAAGTCTTATTAAAACAACAAGAATAATTACAAATTAGATTTTTTAAAAAACAAGATTTTATAAAAAATAAATTTTTAATAAAAGTTCTTAAAACGAATGTTTAAAAATAAAACTATTTAGATAAAGGAGTTAAAAATAGTATAATTATTTTATTTCTTGAACTATTACGTATATACAATTTTAATTATATTTTATATTAAAATATTATCGTGTAACTCTTCTTATTTATTACTAGCTATAATCCATTTAATTAATGAGTTTTTAACTTATCTATCTATCTATAAAAAAAAACTAAAATAAACGTGAAACGATTGTAAGTCTAATCATACTAATTTTCTAATTTCCCTTTGTTATTAATAATAATATTAAATACTAATAATATTACTGATACTATTTTCAAATTAAAAATTGTATAACTTAACAAATTAAAAACCTATTTTTTATTAAAAACAAACTTTTTAAAAACAACATATTTATAAAATACAGAATAAAACAAAATTTTTTTAAAAAATTATTTTTCTTAAAACAAATATTTAAAAATAATAATTTTTTTTATAAAACAAAAGTTTAAAAATATTATTGTTTATTACTTAAAGTAGTTATTTAGACGTAATTATAATCATACTTATGATTTTATAATACAAAAATTTTTATTTTTAATTATTTAATATTTTATTTATTTAATACGTATAATAAACAAGAAACAACAGTGAAATGAGATGTGAACGCTTTAATAAATTTCAAATCGAAATTCAATAATTCAATAATATAGCCATATAAAATTTAAGTTGTCCAGAAAGGAGCTTAATTATTTAAAAAAAAGTCTCGTGACCCTCAGCAACCCCTTTACAGTTTACCCCCTTCCTCTTCATCTCTCTCTCTCTCTCTCTCTCTCTCTCTCTCTCTCTCTCTAGTGCCGGCAACAAACGACTGGTACAGATCTTCCATTATACGGCACCACCCATAATATTATTATCATACCTTTCTTCCTCTTCACTCGTGCATCATTTCTCCATCCTATCTCACACTGCTACATTTTTCTTCCTATTTCACCACACACCATCTTCAAACTCCTTCATCTTCTTCCTCTGCTGCTTACTGTTTAATTCAAACGTTACAGTACGATTCCAATCTGTTTCTTGATTTGTTGTATATACTTCTCTGTGGATCTTTCGTAGATGTAATCGATTTTGTCGTTAGCTAGCTTTAGCTAGCTAGTAGTGTTTTCTGTTTTCTTTATCAAGTTCAAGATCTGATTTTTTTAGGCTCTTCATTACCTGTTTTGGTTTAGCTAGTTGTAGAGCTTATAATGTGTGAACTTTTGGGTGTTTGACTGAAGTTTTACTATGTTTTGTGGGTATTGTAGATCTTTGTAATTTGGGGATTTGGTAGCCTTTAGTCCAACATTATACTTTTGCTTTGGAATTTAGGATGGATGTTTATCTTTGTGTTAATTTAATGAATTATTGCTTTATTATGGTTCTTAATCATAAAAGTTGCAGGTTTTGAAGGAACACAAAGAGAAGAGAATAAGAGATTGATTTGTAGAGGAGAAAGCTAATGAAAAGATAAAGAAATTGTTGGAAATTAGGGTTTTTTTTTCTTCTTCTGAAGAATGGATTTTTCATCAGTTTCTTCTCAAAATGTACAGCCATATAAGATGCCACAAAGTGGATTACCAGGAGGTTTGACTGGTCAAAGCACGAGGTCAAGCAGATCTTCATTGAGCTCTAGCAATGGGTTTGAAGCCCAATCTCAGTATTCTGCTGTTACAAATGGAGATGATTATGATAGTGATGGTTCCAATTTTGCACCACCGTAATTGTTTCTTTTCCTATTTGTAGCTGAGATCATATTTGATAGTTTAATTGCTTTTTTGATTCTCAAATGTTGTTGATTGTGTAAGGAAAAAGTAGAATGCTTTTATGGATCATATGCTCGATTGTAGGCTTAATAATGTTGTCTTGTGTTCTTGCAGTACACCGATGACCCTATCGAATACAATTCCAGCAGAGCTTGCTGGTGCCATACCTTTGATTGATAAATTTCAGGTTGGATTAGTTTTATATTTGATAAAAACTAAACTTTACCAATGATAAACTCAAGATTCTTACTTTCTTTTCATTTGTTTTATTTTAGGTAGAGGGTTTTTTAAGGGCCATGCAAAAACAGATAAATTCAGGTGGAAAACGTGGCTTTTTCTCAAAAAGATCCGTAGGACCTCAAGATCGCGAGAAGTTCACATTTGAAGACATGTTGTGTTTCCAGAAGGTAATCACTTCATCTGTTTAAGACCAATGGGATTATCTGTTGTGGTTTTTCATTTGTTTTTAACATTCTACTTGCCATAGGATCCTATACCGACATCCCTACTGAAAATAAATGGTGATTTTGTGAGCCGGGCAGTAAAGCAGTTCCAGATCATTTTGAAGTATATGGGAGTAGATTCATCTGAGAAAGGGAATCAAATTGGTTTGGAAGAACGAATTGATCTTGTTAGCAAGTTATTTAAACAGGCCTTGAAACGTTCTGAGCTTCGAGACGAAATTTTTGCACAAATATCAAAGCAAACCAGAAATTGTCCTGATAGGTATGGACCATGCACATTCAATAATTCTATCACATTATTTCAATAAATATGTATTGTTAATTGCTTTCTTCTATATGTCTATGTTGTTTATATACATAGGCAACATTTGATTAGAGCATGGGAACTCATGTACCTATGCGCGTCATGCATGCCGCCTAGTAAAGACATTGGGGGATATTTATCAGAGTATATTCATGATGTTGTGCACAATGTGAATACTGATCCTGATGTTCAAGTTTTTGCGAACAACACTCTAAATGCGCTAAAATGTTCCGTGAAGGCGGGGCCACGTCATACGATTCCCTGTCGAGAAGAGATTGAAGCTCTTTTGATCGGTAAAAAACTTACCACTATTGTGTTTTTCTTGGATGAAACTTTTGAAGAAATATCATATGACATGGCGACAACTGTTTCTAATGCTGTTGAGGTATTACTATTACCAATCTTTTTCTTTGTTTCATTTATTGTTGTGCAGATTTTGTAAGTATATATCTTGATTAAACAAGTCAAGGCATAACATATTATGCATATTGAGTACATACGGGTAAAGTTTATCCATTTAGAATAATTTAGTTAATGTCTATAGACTATGTGCAACATCATGGATTGTTGATTCCATGTAACAACAATAGTAATGGTTTAAAGATTCTGTTTTTTTTATCTTGCGCTATAAAGTTGTTGAGACTATAGACTAGTTGCAATATTATGGAAAGTTCCATGTAATGACTGTAGTAATGGTTTAAGGATTCAATCTTTGCATTTTGTGGTTTAAGGTTTTCGTTTATATTGAAACACTCATCCGGTGTTTACTTCATCTAAAGAAAGATTATAACATTTTTACAATCAAAAGAGCATTTAAGTTTTCATATGTTTGGTTAATAGAAGCTTTCTCCTAACATGTTTTAAAAGTTTAAGTATTTGATGAAAGCTAGTATCATAGCTGCATATGACTATACTTGGTTGCCATATTATTGTTTTTTGTATTTTTAGTGAATTTAGGCATTTAGCCATACGATATTTATCTCACAGCTAATATTTTGTTTTGTTTTATTTAGTGTACCATTGTGATTTTGGTTAATGTTGAACTAATTAGAATCTTTTCAATTCTTTGTAAGTCTGATTATAACTGTTTGATCATTCCTAATTCAGGAACTTGCTGGAATAATCAAATTGTCGGCATATTCAAGCTTTGGTTTATTTGAGTGCCGTAAAGTTGTTACCACCGCTAAATCACCTGAACCTGGAAATGGTATTCATTTAAGTTTTTTTAATCTTTCTTACACAATCTTTTATATTCGAAGATGGTAATTAACAACACGAATTGTTGTCAATAGAGGAGTATATTGGGTTAGATGACAACAAATACATTGGAGATCTCTTAGCAGAATTCAAGGCATCAAAGGATCGAAGTAAAGGAGAAATTTCACAATGCAAGTTGACTTTCAAAAAGAAGTTATTTCGTGAGTCGGATGAGTCTATCATAGATCCAATGTTTGTTCAGTTATCATATGTTCAAGTATGCAGTTGTTTTATCTCGTTTATTCTACAAACAGTTTTTATATAAATGCTGGATAATCATAATTGTTTTTTTACAGTTGCAACATGATTATATTTTGGGAAACTATCCTGTTGGTAAGGATGATGCTGCACAACTATCAGCGTTGCAAATTTTGGTTGAAATAGGATTTGTTGTTAAACCTGAAACATGCACGTTAGTAATTTATCTATTCTTCAAATTTTAATATGTTTTTTTATTCAAGTAATTATAATTGATATATTATGCTTTTGATTTTTTTTTTCAAGTGACTGGACTTTACTCTTGGAAAGATTTCTTCCAAGACAGATTGCCATAACTCGTGCCAAAAGAGATTGGGAGTTGGATATACTTGACCGTTATCATTCTATGGTCAGACCTAAGTATCATTGTATTTTTATAATTTGTTTAATTAATATAAATTAATTCTTGATACTGACATACACCTATATTGCTGATCGTAGGAAAATCTAACGAAAGAAGATGCAAGGCAACAGTTTTTGAGAATTCTAAGGATGCTTCCATATGGATATTCAGTATTTTTTAGTGTACGCAAGATTGATGACCCTATTGGACTTCTACCTGGAAGAATCATATTGGGTATTAACAAACGTGGGGTGAGTCTCAGTTCTTTTAATTAAAATTTTTATTTATAAGTATATTTGCATGCTTAAGTTAATTTTCTGAGTTATGTGATTCTTGTTGTCCGCCACAGGTACACTTTTTTCGTCCAGTTCCCAAAGAATATTTGCACTCAGCCGAATTGAGAGATATAATGCAATTTGGTAGCAGCAATACTGCGGTGTTTTTTAAGATGAGAGTTGCAGGTGTTTTGCATATTTTTCAGTTCGAAACTAAGCAGGTTTGAGCATTATCTTTTTAATTTCCTTATTTGTTTATCTGTTATCCATGCATCCCTTATTACTAGAGTCTTTTTTCAATGTAGGGTGAGGAAATATGTGTCGCTCTTCAAACACATATAAATGATGTGATGCTGCGCCGGTACTCGAAGGCGCGTTCTGCTGCTAATTCAGGACCTTCTAGCGGTGATATATCTAGTAATGCAAAGCCTCCTAATATGGATGTTAGTGAGAAACGAGCTCATGATTTGTCGAAAGCTCTTGAAGAATCCCAAAAGACTGCAAAGCAAGTAAGTACTTTGGTCTATTTTTTACCCAAACTTATATATCTTTTTGTTTTACATTCAAACTGTTAAAGATGGAACATAACCCAATCTACCCATTCATAGATAAGTATGTTGAAGAAATAGCCACATATGGTGTTTAATTTTCGTAAATAAATTTACTTTTTTTAACTGTGCTAATATAGTTATCGGAAGAGTTGCATCAGAAAGAGCGAAAAGAAATGAGCATGCAAGAAGAAATGGAGACATTAAAAGACATGTTAAGATCAGAAAAGCAAAACTTTGAAGAATTATCATCCAAATATAATGAGCTTAGAACATTTTGTGAAGATAAAGAATCTGCCCTCCAGGTAATTATATTTTTACTTTTAAATCTAGCATCCGAGGTGATTTTTCATTTTTGTTAATTTTATTTGTTTTTTAGGCTGCATTGATCGATAAAAGGAACATGGAAGCTAGACTTTCACAACTTAGTAAAGGAGAGTTGGAGAACAATACGAAAAAAGAATTAGTTGAAGCAACTAATCAGGTTTGTAGACAATATTTATAACTTCTATATTAATTATTATTCTATGTTTCTTAAATTAATCACATGCCATCTTGCTATTAGGTTTTACAAAAGATCCAAGATGAACTTAGAACACGTAGCTCTGAGCTGCATGCAGCTGAAGAATCAAAGAAAAAACTGTTTAATGAGAAAATGTTGTTGGAAGAAAGAATTTCAAGGCTTGAAAAGAAGAAAGTTGATGAGGTTATAACTGATGATTCAAGTTCTATTTGGTTTAATTGCTTGTATTTATATTTGTCGTGGCCCATCAAAACATTTTATATAACTGAATTTTCAGATACGGTTGCTCGAGAAAGATTTGGAACAAGAACGAAGATCAACTAAGCCTCGAATTTCTGAACTTGAAAAAAAGATAGAAGAACTCACTCAAAAGTTGGCTGCTGCAGAGTCTAGCTTGATTATAAAAGATACCGAGCTATCAACAATGCATGTAAATCTTAAAGAGTTGGAGGATTTGAGAGAAATGAAAGAGGTGATTTTTTATTTTCTTCTCATGTTTGAATTCTAATAGAGTTGTAAAATACTAATGCCTCTTTTGTTTCTTTAGGATATTGATAGGAAAAACGAGCAAACTGCTGCGATATTGAAGATGCAAGCAGCACAGTTGGCTGAATATCAGGCACTTTACAAGGAAGAGCTGGTTTTGAGAAAACGATATTTCAACATTATTGAAGGTATATACAAGCACTTTTATTAAAATGCTATTTAATATTTTTTTGCATAGTATTTTTCGTGTTTAATACATTTTTTACCATCACACCAGATATGAAAGGAAAAATCAGAGTGTACTGCAGATTACGACCTCTAACACCAAAAGAGATATTTGATAAAGAAAGAATTGCGCTTACTAGTGTTGATGAGTTCACGGTTCAACATTTAGGAAAAGACGATAAAATCAAACAGCATTGTTATGATCATGTATTTGATGGAAATGCAACTCAAGAAGATATTTTCAATGATACAAGGGTAAGTTCGAAAAAATATTTTCAATTTATGTGTTTTTTTCTTTCTAATAACTTGTTAAAATTATCCTTTTCAAATGTGTTTTGTTGCAGTATTTGGTGCAGTCGGCTGTAGATGGTTATAACGTATGTATATTTGCATATGGTCAGACGGGTTCAGGGAAGACTTTTACAATATACGGGTCTGACAATAACCCTGGTCTCACGCCGCTAGCTACTTCAGAGTTATTTAAAATTCTGAAACGAGACGGCAACAAATTCAGTTTTTCCTTAAAGGTAGCAATTATTTTTTGCATAGCGACTTTAGGTTGCAAAATGGATGGGTTGGGTAGAGTAAAGCCGGGTTGGGTAGAGTAAAGCAAGATCGGTTTGAGTTGTTCTTATACACCTTTTGTCTGAGATTTTTTAAGTGTCATATATGATAAAAAAGTTATATTTTTTCTTTAATCGTTTCTTTTTTTTATTGTATATGCAGGCGTACATGTTGGAGTTGTATCAAGATACTTTGGTGGACCTTTTACTTCCTAAACAAGCAAAGCGTTCGAAGCTAGAGATAAAGAAAGACTCCAAGGTGAATTTTACTCCTAAATTGTGTTATTGGTATATAAATAAATATGATACCATGAAGTCCTGATTCTCTTTGCAAGTTAAATAGTTTATTATTATAAACAGACATTCTAAAAAATAACTGAAATGTTGGTTTTTGTAGGGAATGGTGATGGTTGAAAACGCGACTGTTTTACCCATATCCACTTATGATGACTTGAGAACCATTATCCAAAGAGGCACAGATCAACGCCACACAACCGAGACTTTGATGAATGAAGAAAGCTCACGGTCTCATTTGATTCTTTCAATTATTGTCGAGAGTACAAATCTCCAAACTCAATCAATAGCTTGTGGAAAGGTATAATTCATCATCTTAATGTGAAATCAGAGGTTATCGAATTTAATATGGTGTATTTATATAACTCTTTGTTTATTTAAAATTTTCTTGTGATTCAGCTAAGCTTTGTTGATCTTGCTGGATCTGAGAGAGTGAAAAAGTCAGGTTCCGTTGGCAAACAACTAAAGGAAGCTCAAAGCATTAACAAATCGTTGTCGGCCCTTGGTGATGTCATAAGCGCATTATCTTCCGGCAATCAGCACATTCCTTACAGAAATCACAAACTTACAATGTTGATGAGTGACTCGCTTGGGGGAAATGCCAAGACATTGATGTTTGTTAACATCTCTCCGGCTGAGTCAAACTTGGAAGAAACTTACAACTCTTTAACGTATGTTTTCACTGACCGTTGATATTCCTTTTTCTTATTTGAAAAGCGTGTCTTTTAATCTTTTTTTTTGACCAGTTATGCGTCAAGGGTGCGATCAATTGTGAATGATCCAAGCAAGAATGTTTCATCAAAGGAAGTTACGAGGTTAAAGAAGCTAGTGACATACTGGAAGGAGCAGGCAGGCAAGAGAGGCGATGATGAAGAACTCACGGAGATCCAAGATGAACGCACGCCAAAAGATAAATCCGATAACCGGCATTCAATGTAGATTATGTCATCGGCTGGATATGAAGTGAAAAATACTTTTTGAGTTTGCTACTAATTTACTAACAAACAAAACACTAAAGATGTAGGATTCTAGTGTCACAACTGCTTGCGTTTTAGTCCATAGGCATGATCATTGGTGCACCATGGTTTGAAAAGTTGTTGAAAGTGGTTTGGATCCACAAAGGAATTCTACTTGTTTGAAATATTGGTTGGTGGAGTGGTTGGAAGTGGTCTAACTGGGCTACAATACAACGGTGATGTTGTATGGTAAATTGATGTGTATATATGTCGTATTCATTAATGCAACAATTTTTGTTTTTAAGGTTATATATGCCTTATTTCTCTTGGTATATCAACTTTGTGAACATGCTTTACATATTGGCCAAATTTTAATCAAAATCAACATTTTACTCAAAACTCATAAAGTCATAATTTATGAATCTAATGTTAGGATTTGTCTTCAAGCACCGAATGCGTCTGTTCTGTTTTGAGCTGTGATTTCCGTTCAGATTATTTTTAGTGAGGTTATTTTAATTATTCCTAAGCAATTATTAAAGCTTATAAAGTTATTTTTTTAGATCTCGTGTGAGGTCAGACTTATTCAATTTCCAATAGTTACTCTTCTGAAAAAAACACTAACATGTTAAGGTATCCAACATGTAAAATGCTCTGATTATTAGCGAAAATTATAAAATTTCCACCATAATTTGAGTTTCTCCCGCTTGATTTTTCATCACTTTATGCGATGGAACGTCCCCGATAAACATAAGGTAATTCTAAGTCTAGAAACTAAAACACTTAAACATTCAAGTACTACAAAGCATATACGTTAGTCTAACGGTGTCCAGTATACTCCTATGACCAAAGAGCTTTATTCTAGTTACACTTTGAATAGTGTGTAGATATGGTATTAGAATTATGTGTTTTGCGTTTCCCATTTAAAAAAAAAGAAACAATTTAAGTTTCACTTATCCTCTCATATGCACCAAAGTTTAGATATTTCTGTTATAACAAGGGAATCGACTTTTTAGGCTCATTTTCTTCACACTAGTTTTAAAATTCGCTTGAACACAAAATACTACATAGAATGTTTAAAATGCTATCATTCAATTTAATATGATATATAAAATAAGGCAATAGGCTAAGAAAATAGCAATCATTAACATGAAACACCAAGTGATATGTGAAAAAGACATGAATATCCGTCTTATTTTCTTTAACTTTTTTGCTCACCATTTAGTATGACTTCAACCAGAAGATTTTTTTCTACCGACAAACAAGCATACTCTTTTTTATTTTACAATTACAAAAACTCTAGTTCTAAAATCACTATACTATACTAGATGTCACATGTCCCAACACTTTTAAGTTGTAACAGAAAGTGCCTCAAAGAGTAGCAGTTTTCTTAATACACACTTTGTCTTTGGACATTAAAATAAAGAAAATGCTCCCGCTCGTGACTCATGTGATGAGATCTCCTCCACCTTCAAAGTTGCATATTACAATTTACAAACACACCCTTCTTCTTCCCACATTTCCCCTTCACTTCACAAATCACCGACTTCCTTCAGTTCTCAAATGGCTACCAGATGCAACATCCCCGTGATCGATCTACAAGACTTCCCAAACCAATCACCTAATTTGATCGCCGCCTGTGAAGACTGGGGCTGTTTCCGGCTGCTCAACTACCACCACGTCCTTCCGGCGGCGCTCATGGCGGAGGTGAAGGCGGTGGTCCGATCACTTCTTGACCTGCCGGAGGAGATCAAGCGGCGGAACATCGACGTCATCGCCGGCGGTGGGTACGTCGCTCCGTCGCCCAAGAATCCGCTCTATGAGGCCCTTGGATTACACGATATGACCACTCGTAAAGGGGTTGATGATTTTTGCTCTCAATTGGATGCATCGCCTCGTCAAAGGTATCAAATATCAATCACTGTGTGTGTAAATTTTCAGTTTTTACATCGCGTTGACCTCCATCACACGAAATTGGAGCCCTTTTTTTTTTTTTTTTTTAAAGATCGGTCGTGAGTCGCGTGGGTGACTGCTGAAGGCTTAGAGGGGCCCAAAAATATTTTTTTTGGTTGATTTGGTATGGGGTGTTAATTAATTATTAACGTGTGAGAAGGATTGTAAAGTTGTTGATAATTATATGTTATAGGAAGGTGTAATTAGGGCTCTTCAAATCGCTCGACGCTCGACGACGCTTGACGTTCGTTCGGAATTTGCTCGAAAAATGATCGATCGAATTCAAGCACGAGCAAAGGTCCGCTCGGTTCGATTCGGATCGAATTGATATGTATATGTAGTTTATAAGTAGCACTCTAGTAAATTTGACCCATTATATACAAATATGTAATTATATTTATGTATACTTGATCAATCAACCTATATAATTATATTTATGCATACTTGATCAATCAACCTAATAAAGATTTATACATTAAACATAAAAGTGAAATCCTAAACCGTTAAAAGATATATTTTTCGATCATCTCCCGCTCCCACTGTTATCATTATCTTCAATATGCTCTTCGCTTTTCGGCTACGACCCTAGATTAATCGTCAGCCACAACATATTGTTATCCATGAAAATATTATCTAATGAACTGTGGATGATTTTTAAGTCATTAAATCTTATGCGCTACGATATAAATTGTATAACACACAAGATAGTTAGGTTGTATAAATTATTCGCCGTTCGTTTGCGCTTGCTCGATGCTCGCTCGAAAATTTAACGGTCGAAAAATGCTCGTTCAATTTTCCGCTCGGTTGTAAACGAGCCGATCGGCTCGGTTCGGTTTGGAAACGAGCCAAGCCTGAGCAAAGGTCAGCTCGGTTCGGCGCGGCTCGTGAACAGACCTAGGTGTAATACGTTAGTAGTGTTTCTAAAACGCAATAAAATATTGTAGAGAGACATGATTAACACAATTAATTTTATTGGAAATTGCATAGATGGTTCTTTTGTTTTGATAATATTTGCATAAATGGGTCTTAGAGTGAGTTGGGTGGGTGACACTAGGGCGTAGACTTTTGGGGACCCAAAGATAATTTTTTTTTTTATCGTTTAGGTAGTAGGTGTCAAGTAACATGTTAATAGAATTGTAAACTTATTAATAATTATATGTTAAAAAACACAATCACATAATCTAGAGAGAGCCCGTTAATACAGTTAAATTTACAAAAGTTAAAAATCTATATTTTTAAGGGTCATTTTTGCCTCGTTACATCTCAAATTTGCCGATCCGCATGGGGTTTTTTGAATTTTTGTAATATAAAATTTTATTTTTCTAATAGAGAGACGATTATGAGATACGCTGAAGCTGTACATGCTCTTATTTTGGAGATCGGAAGGAAATTAGCTGAATCTTTAGGGGTAAAACGTGAAAATATTGGGTTTGAGAGGTGGACATGTCGAGCTAGAATAAACAAATACCATTTCACCCCTCAAAGTGTTGGAACCATAGGTGGCCCGATGCACACAGACTCTGGTTTCCTAACCATCCTACAAGACGATGAGGGTGTTGGTGGTCTAGAAGTTATGAACAAGTCTGGCGAGTTCATCCCGGTCGACCCATGGCCAGGCACACTACTTGTTAACCTGGGTGACATGGCAACGGTGCGTCTAAAACCATCTTTTTTAGATTTTGTACGTTTTGGTATCATGTGTTTTCTTTTAGTTGAGATGATGGTATTTGATTGTAATTGAAGGTGTGGAGCAATGGGAGATTTTGCAATGTGAAGCATAGAGTGCAATGCAAAGAAGCGAATACACGAGTGTCGATTGCATCGTTCCTTTTAGGACCAGAGGAGATACTTGAGCCTCTGCCGGAACTGGTCGATGATGAGCATCCGCGTGTGTTCATGCCTACCACTTATGAAGATTACAGGAAACTGAGGTTCTCAACAAAGTTGCATACTGGTGAAGCTCTTGCACTATTGCATACACCAAGCTTCGAGAAGTGATGAAAACAAAGGCGCATTGGAGCCGATGAATATTACGTGTTTATCTCTTGTGTGATATTTAGGTGTAACAATAATAAGTTGCTACAATGTTACAACCTCCACCATCGGATTATATGTTTGGATGTACATTTTATATTGCTTGATAACTATTCTGTTTCTAGCCTCTAGTGTTCGATTTCTTTTAATTAGTTATAGACGTTCGCAGGTGCTGCGGTAAGTTTTGAATGTCAAAGCATATAAAAAAATAAATAACACGTCATGGAATGTATATTCGAAAATCGCAAAAAAGGTACATTGTTGTAATTTACAAAAACCGTAATCTAAAATAGTGTAAAACCGACCCATCAAAGTTTATTATAATTAATTAAACTGAAATTAAATTAAAGAAAAGTTTGCTTCAAAATGTAACCGAATGAATTCCGTATATTTATGATAAATAAATTGCTAATAACAAACTTAGAATAGCTTGATATAATTGATTTAAAAACTCGGATTTCACCATGTTGAATTGGTCGAGACACAAAAAAAACACACTCTCTTAATTTGCAATTCACTCACAATATTTGGAACAAAGAAACAATAAACAACGGTTTGCTCCAAGTTTTCTGAAGTCTTCATTAATGGAATTGCAAAGTACATTAAATACTAGAGACTACCACTACTCACGTTCCCTACCACTATTCCAATAAAAGAAACGGTCAAATACGAAGCAAACGGAAATAGTTGAAAGAATATTTCTTATTCAACATGTGCTAAAATGAAAACAACATAAAACTTCCAGTTCATCCTTCTTGCACATAACTACATGGATTAAATATTTAAATTCAACACTCCCTCTAAACATTATAATCCACCATTCCCAATCCTTTGCTATGCTTCTTCAACAATGCACCAGAAAGACTCTTTGTTAATGCATCTACAATTTGCTCACTAGATTCAACATACTTCAAATCAATTACACCTTTTAGAACATTCTCTATTTCTCTCTAATGAAATGATAGTCAGTTTCGATGTGTTTCGTCCTAGCATGAAACACTGGGTTTTGAGCTAACTTAATAGTTGAAATGTTGTCACACCATATACGAACCGAGCAATCGACTTTCTGATTCAAATTCTTTAATAATTCAATCAACCAAATACACTCTTGAGCTGCCATAGTGGCAGCCCGATATTCCGCTTCAGTCGTAGACAAGGACACAGTTGATTGAAGTTTACCGCACCATGAAACAGATTTTGATCCAAACAAGAAAACGTACCCGGTAGCCGATCTCCTCCCATCTATATCACCATCGTAGTCCGCATCGCAAAACCCAGACAACTTCGGTTCGAGCTCCCTCTCAAATCGGATTCCTTTACCCATAGCAACTTTAATATACTTGAAGACATCTTTTGCAGCAGTCATGTGAGGTTTCCTTGGATCCTGCATGTACCGACTAAGAACACCGACTGCAAAGGCTATGTCGGGTCTAGTCAAAGTGAGATAGATAAGGCTACCCACCATCTTTCGGTATTCTGTTGGATCATCCAATTTATTTCCTTCCATGGCATATATCTTGGTATTTCTATCCATTAGAGCTATTGCTGGTTTACATGTAGCATAACCAAATTTATGTAATAATCTGATTGTGTATTTGCTTTGATGCAGCACCATCACATCTTTCTCATACTTTAGCTCTAAACCAAGAAAATATTTAAGCACCCGAAGATTCTTCATCTTAAATCGAATTGACAAGTTTACTTTCAACAGTTCAATCTCTTCATCTACATCCCCTGAAATAATGAGGTCATCTACGTACACAAGTATAAATACCACTTTTCACCAAACTTCTTGACAAACAAACTTGAATCAGCTGAAGTAAGATGGTACTCGTTCTATAAGAATTCAGCAATCTTACCAAACCAAGCTCTTGGTGATTGCTTCAAATCGTAGATGGCTTTTCTCAATTTACACACATATTCCGGACGCTCCTTATCTTCGAATCCCATCGGTTGCGTCATATAAATAACGTGATCGAGCTCGCCATATAGAAAGGCATTATGAACATCCATCTGCCATAATTTTCAGCCCATACTCTATCTAAACGAGCTTTGAACCTATCAATCGTTTCATCTGCCTTCTCTTTTACTTTAAACCCATTTACAAGATACTGGTTTTGAGTCTGAAGGTTTTGGAACTAACTCCCAGGTTTGGTTTGCCATAAGAGCATCCATTTCAGCCTTCATTGCATCAACC
>BJCO01354746.1:0-14612 GCA_018326465.1 Flaveria floridana | reverse complement strand
CAAAAAAGGCCACGAACGGTCCTCAAAGTAAGGACCACCGGGCAAACAAACGTTACATCACCACAAGCGGATACTTACACCAATTCTTCCAATCTAAAACATTCAATCTAGATCTATTTTTAAACCAAAAATAAGACGTAACTTTTATGCTTTCAAAAACTTCCGGTGCCCTGCGACGTTTTCCTTGAAAGATCCGGTCGTTGCGTTCCATCCAAATAGACCACATAGTGGTGAAGACTATGCCTCTCAAAATATACTTTGCATCTTTTGAGATCGGTTGTCGGCTGGGAAGTAACAAAACGTCATCAATATCAAAGATAATAGAGGGGCTTAACCCGCACCAAGCGTCCATTCGACCCCAAACCTCCATGGCAAACCAGCAACCCGTAAACAAATGCAAAACCGACTCGGTGTCCACCTCGCAGAGGTCACAATGCTGACTAGGAATATTAACTCCACGATGAACCAGATTCACTTTAGACGGAAGACGATTTAATGCGGCTCTCCAAACCAATATCTTACATTTCAGAGGGACCCAACCTTTCCATTTCATATTCACCCAAGTAGAATTGTGCGGCTCAGCGGCTAACAAAAGACGGACCTTTTTCACAGAGAAATTTTTTGACGAGTCGGCATTCCAAGTCCAAGTGTCATTCCCTCCCTTCCATTCTACCTCATAGATGTCTGACATGAGATTGAATAGCTCAGAAATCTCCTCGCTGGAAGTCGGCCTCGATCTCCAACCCCACTCTAAGTGTTTGACGTTATTATCAACCGTGACCCTATCCGAAACTGTAGCCCATTTTTTCTTCTCCAATCTAAATAGGTGAGGGTATGTCAAGCGAAGCAGCTCTTCTCTAATCCATGAATCCATCCAAAAACTAATAGTAGAGCCATCCCCTATGGAACCGCTGAAAAGACTACCAAGGATTCGACCGTTCCATATAGTTTTTTCACCAATTTTAAAGATTTGTTTCCAATACCCGCTTGCGGAGACCGAACACGGCAGACAAGACCAGGACCTGCTCATCCCATGACAACCAAAAATCACTTTTTTCCACAAATAATTAACCCCTACTTTAAATCGCCACGCCCATTTAAGGAGAAGTGCATCATTAACGTCTTCCAACTTAGACACCCCTAAACCTCCCAATTTCTTTGGTTTAGTAACGATGTCCCAAGCCACCCAATTAATTTTCCTTTCCGTACTACAACCCGCCCATAAGAATTTCCTCATAATCGCTTCCATACTCTCTATAACCGCCTTAGGCGCTTTATAAAGGGAAAGATAATAAATGGGAAGATTTTCAAGCACCGCTTTTACTAGAATTAAACGACCACCAATAGATAGGTGTTTCGCCTTCCAACTAGCAAGCCGGTTGTTGAGCACATCTACGACCACCTTCCAGTTTTTTATACGGGTCATCTTAGCTCCAACTTTAACTCCCAAATACTCAAACGGAAGCTCCCCACGCCTACACCTCAAGATCTCCAATACACTATTAACCTCATCCTCTTCTGTACCAACCCCAAAAAGATTGGATTTGTGAATGTTTATACGAAGACCCGAACATAAATAAAAGATTCTAAGAACACGAGCCATATTTTGAATGTTCTCTCTAGACCACTCCCCCATTATTAACGCGTCATCCGCAAAGAATAGGTGATTAATATTTGTATTGCCACACGAAAAATTAATCCCTTTGATGATTTCCACATTATTCGCTTTAACAATCAGACAAGATAAGCATTCCATAACAATAAGAAAAAGAAACGGGGAGATTGGGTCACCTTGTCGGAGGCCTTTTCCACTCTTGAATTGAAAAGTAGGAGAACCATTAACGAGCACTGAAGCATAAGCCGATTCCAGAATACCCTTGATCCATTTACACCAAACCGGTGGAAAACCCATTTGAGACATAATTGACAATAAAAAGCACCAGTTCACATTATCATATGCTTTTTCAAAGTCAATTTTCAACAAGAATGCTTTTTTCTTTCTTCTTTTAAGCCATTCCAACACTTCATTTACCACAAGAGGCCCATCCAAAATAAAACTATCCGATAGGAAGGCCGACTGAGTCTCCGAAATTAATTTACCCAACACCTTCTTAAGGCGGTTAGCAAGGATTTTGGAAACAACCTTACTAATCACCCCAATCAGCGTAATGGGTCTATAATCTTTGAGCCCCATTGGCTGTTTAACCTTTGGGATCAAAGTAATAAACGCCGAACCACACCCTTTGTTAATAATGCCCGTCTCATAGAATTCCGTCATTATCCGAAAAAAATCTTCTTCAAACAACTCCCAAAAATGTTTAATAAACCGGAAATTAAACCCGTCAGGGCCTGGAGCTTTTGTAGAGCCGCATTCGAAAACCGCATCTTTAATTTCATGGCTCGAAAACAAACCAGTCAAGAGCGAAGCATCCTGATCATCAAGCTGGCGCAAACCATCACAAGAAATGCTCGGCCTATGAACCTTTTCCTCTTTAAAATGTGCTCGAAAAAATTTCAAAATTTCTTGTTTAATAACAACCGGCTTTGATATCCATTCACCATTAATCTCCAAGCCTGGGATAGAATTTCTCGCTCTTCGGCCATTGACAAGACTATGAAAAAAACTAGTATTTTCATCGCCGAGGGTGGCCCATTTCGCCCGTGATTTTTGTCTCATATCCCGGTTTCTAAACATTTCAATTTCTTCTAAACTTTTTTTGCACTCTGTCCAAACCCATAGTTCCTCTTCATCTAGGTTTTTTTGTTCCATCAGTAGCTCCATTTCTTCCTGTTCTATTTTTAATCGGTTAACACCCTCATTTTCCTTCGACCGAACGTCATGAATCCACGATTTTAATCTCGCACGAATGGCAGCCAACTTGTTAACGAAATTCATGTCAGCCGGTCCGTTATTCTCCCAACCAAGTAAAGCACTCTTAACAATTTCTTGGCACCCGGGTCTATCCAACCAAGAATCAAACCACCGAAATGGTTTGGGCCCAAAATTAGTATCAATCAAAGATAAGCAAACTCGAGCATGATCAGAATGCTCCCTTTTCAAAGCTCTAACGCAAGCATTCGGCCATTTATTAAAGATATTATCGCAGACGAGAATCCTGTCAATTCTACTCAACTTGCAAACACCGCACCGATTTGCCATGTAGGTAAATTTCAAACCTTTCAGGTCGTATTCACGAAGACCCGCCTCGTCAATAAATTCATTGAAGTCTCTAGCACAAGCTGAATCAAATAGCGAATTTTTTCTTTCCCCCGGGTCTCTAACAGCATTAAAATCCCCGAAAACAATCCACCACCCTTGACCCCTATGAATCGCTAGAATAATTTTATCCCACAAATCCTTTTTCTCCCTATTAACTTGAGGAGCATAAACGTTTAAAACATTCAACCTAGTCTTGCCATCCGATAGAAGACCAGAAACTAGCAAGAAATTTTTATCCTTCGAAACCAAATCTTTCTTAAAAAATTTCGGATCCCACACACTTAGAATCCCACCAGAATTTCCAATAGAGTCCACCTTTTCAAACTCATAACCCGAACCACCCCAAACTTTAGTAACCAGACTATCATCAATCTGAGCAGACATAGTCTCTTGAATTCCAATAAACGAAACCCCCAAATCTGACTTCAACCTACTAATCCAACTCGGTTTATTCACAGTACCCAAACCCCTAACGTTAATAGATAAACAATTCATTTAATACCTGGTTGTAAGCCTTCTTCATTAATCGACTGCGTGATGAGTTCGTCTTGCATATCTAGGTTAACACCCAACTTGTCTCCCACTGATTTTGTAGCCAGAACTTCATTTTGTTGCAAAGTTTTGACCACCTCATTGTTACCTTCAACAACTGCCGCATCATGATGACAATGCTCACCCTCCATACTATCCAATAATTGCTCAAAGGGTTGTACAGGAGTTGATGAATACCGTTCAGTATTCACACATCCAGGGGAATCACTAACATTTGTACCAATATTCTGGGCCGCTTTGGGTTCAGGTACCCGATTTTGAGCCAAAGTCTCCTGGGTGTCCATTGGGTCGATAAGAGGAGCAAGGTCAAACGGATCACTTCTAGAAACCTTGGGCCTATTTTTCTTCTTTTGTGGGCCTGATGAATGACCTGATCCACTGCCAGATCTCTTAAAGAGGATAATTTTTTTTTTTTTTGAAAGGTTACAAACAAACCCCCTACTCTTTTTTCTAAGGGTGCATGCAGTCCCTTCTCCTAATAATTCTCCTTTCTTCATGGATTTGCCATTCAAACCTCCTTTGACCACCGGACTTTTCTCAGTATCATTACTACCATTAATGGGAGTTTCCAAGCAATTCTCCTCCACATTAATACTTGCCATACATGCCTCCCCGTTGACTGAACTAACTTTTTCCGGCGTGGGATCCGGTGAAGCCATCACGTCCATCGGAATTGTATCAGACTTTGCATCCATTGTCGAACCTACGTTACTACCCACATCCACAAAATCCGGCATCCAGTTTCCTTGCTCCTCCAAAACCCAAATTCTATATTTCCTGTTATTCCAATTAAGAGTAACCTCTTCAGAGATCCTAGTACCATCCCCACGTAAGACACCAACGTATTCGAAAGACAAATCCTTATCCTTTTCGGTGATATTTGCTTTGTGAACAACTGGACCAAACATGCCACCAATCGTATCGAACACTGCATTGGAACATAGATGCAATGGGACGCCCTTAATGTTTAACCAAGCAATCCTCTCAAACCCATAGGATTGTCCTTCCCAGATGGACACGGAAGAAAATTGATCTTTCATATGAATTGCCGCTTCATAAACCATAGTAGCCGTCTCTTTATCATCGAAGGATACCAACACCTCCAATCCACCAAGATACTGGACAAACCCCAAATCAGGACAGATCTTGTTTAAAGTAACATAAATCTCCTTCAACGCATCCACATTCACCATCTTTGCAATAATAGCTTTACCGTATAAACTAGAGAAAGCCTGGATATTACTGTCAATGGATACTGATCTTCCTACTAGAAGATCTCTGAACGACTTTGAACCATTTTTTGTGTATATATTATTATCATTAGTAGATTGATATTGGAATCTCTCTCGGTGATCATCAATCTCTCCTTCCTCTAAAACAAATCGGGCGATATTAAACCAAAGCTTATTGTCGCCAATCCGAATCCCACGAAGGCTATTCAATAAATCATCAATCTCTCCTTCCTCTATGTTTCACGTCTAACATAGAGATAAAACCAAATCGATTGCCGTTCTTATCACGTTTTCTGGCAATATAAAGATCATATATCTGGCCAAATGGCCTTACCTGTGTTGCCAAATCATTCCCACTGCAACCTTCTGGTAGATTCGATACGAACAATTTAGTAATACGACCTTTGATGTTGTCGGAGATTGGTTTTTTCCGCCACCGGGAGTCCATTTGTTAAACCTTAGATAGCAAAACTGAATTTAACTCTATTTTTTAAATAAAATATTAACTCACGTATCTTAATTTCTTACATTATAGCTTAACAGTTTAACTATATTTAAAGTATATTTTATTTGGAAATACAATGAGGAGAGAATGATGGATTTATGCACTTAAGCAACTTTTATTATCATAGTCGAACAATATCATACTCAAGATAATATACATGTTACATTGTTACCAATCATATTTCTTAACCCAACCACTTGGAAATGGATCTAATTTAGAATTCAAATAAAACCCATCGTCTTTAACTAGCCAAAAACATTTTCCTGACCCACGGCTGCGAGAACATTGGTTTTCTATTGCACGATCGAAAATAGTATAGTTTTTCACTTTTGGTGGCCAAGCAAATGTTGAATAATAGATAATACTTTCTCTAGGGTTGTCACAGAATTGCCAAACATAACTTTCTAGTGGTTTTAGGACTTGAGGTCCGCGATCTTTACCATCGCTGGTCGTAGGGTGGCTTATGATCCGGCTACTTCGAATGCCATTGGTGATATGAATATTCCAGGTTGTATAAAAGCAGAAACCATTTGATGTGTTGAACATAGAGAGGTAAAGTAGAAACAAGACAAGAAGGTATGTTTTGGTGGCATAAGCCATGACTTGATTTATAGAGCTAATGCTAGGTGGGATTTAGTTGGTTGTGTTAAGAATGGTTGAGTTTCATTCTTTATATACTTGAAATTCGGGATTGATATTACAAAAATAAAAGGTGAAAGAAATAGATGAAGTAAATGTTGTGTAAATGTGTAATATCATTATAATGAAATGAGAATTTAGTGTCATATTGCTAAAAGACAAAATGTTTAAAGAAATAAAAGGTAAGTTAGTTTATGGTGGTATGCCTATGTGACTTTATAATCTTGCTGTTAACGTTGTCGAGCCGGGTTCTCTTTGGAAGCGGTCTCTTTGTCTCCCAAGATAGAGGAAAGACTATCTACCACCTACCCCTCCAAGACCCTGCTCTCAGTGGGACATATTAGGTATGTTTGTTTGTTGGTTTGTTGGTTTGTTTTAGTTTATGGTGAAGGTTTATTTATTAATATTGCAATTCGTATTGTGTTGCTTTTAGGGCGGTATCATGAGCCACTCTTAGAGGAGAGGTGACGAACTCTGTTTAAAAACTCGATGATTGCAAGTTTGGGGTATTTTTATTAGGATTAACATAAGGTTTATTCATAATATTGATTCTAACGTTTGTTTAACTTTCTGTGATTGTTGGTCACGTCCTTTACTTGCCGACATATTTTTTTTCCTTAAGTCTTTGAAACTAATTACATCGGTACATAGACTAACTTTTAATGTTTAATGATGCCATCTTTCAGCTTAGGCATTGCGATCATCTCTACCACTCCGAGAAATTACATGATTTTTGTATTTTGGGTTTTCAATATTGAAGGGAAGAGATTAGCTTGTGCTTCATCGACTCCCATGCTGCTTTCACCAGTAAGATTTCCTTATTGCACTGCTTCCTAATTTCCTTTTGTTATCGACGTTCTCCTTTTTATTTGATTTTTGTATCATGATGCTTCAATCGATTTCTCTCAATGTTTCTATGTTTTGTTTAAAGATGTAGAATATTGGTTTTTCAACAATTAATGCCAGAATCAGAGGTTTAGACCCTGATGATCAGTGTAGATAATAATTCTTGGATTGACCCGTGTTGACATCTTAAATTGCATCAAGGGTTTTATGAATAATCAAGGAGAACGAAATTAGAACCTAGCGGTCATCATAATGGATTCACTCGGTAGAAGAAGCAGGACATGAAAGAAGCTTTCGACCAATTTGACTTAATAGTAGTACATATGATTTCATATAGGCCATTGATGCCAAAGAATTCAATAATGCAATGAGGTATTATGCACTTCCTTCCCTCATCCAACCACACCTAAATTTGTTCAAGTCACATTATCATTTGTTATTTAAGGTAGAGCAACTTCATAGTTTATATTTTCCATATTGTTATTTAATACGTTATGCATTCTATTGGTTTGCTCTTTCTTATGGATTTTATTGTTTCGCTATTTCTAATGGATGCTTAACATGCCAAAGGCATAATATATAAAATAATTTTCATTAATGTGTGATTCTAGTAGGTCACACACCCAGCAAATCATCCGGCACATGTTTAGACCAGGTTTTAACGTATATCACCCGGTTTTATGTTTAAACAATTATAAATAAGTAAAATGAGGAATTATAACATATCGTTAATATTATATTTTATAAGTCACACAAAATATAAATCATTAATGATGTTAATTAAAAATGTGTATTGGAAGCATTAAGAGATTTAGTATTATAATATTTTACAATTTAACTACATGTATCATTAATTTAATGTGTTAGACACTTGTATTGATAGCTTGGTTTATATTATGCCCGGGTTCGTGAATGCATAAAAAATGATGTAAAAAATAAAAAATAAAATTTGTGAAAATGCAAAATCTAGAACAAATAAATCAAGGTTGGTCTATTGTATAACGGTAACGGTAATTGTAATAAAGTTGCGAATAATCTTTACGCTTTCAAAATTCAATTGAAAAAAGCTCTCTCTGAAAACTACCGTTTGAATTAGTTTCAATACATATAAATTATGTTATTACTTACATTCGGTTAGTATACGTATTGCTTTAGCATTTTCCACCAATAATAAGAATATTGTTATTATTATTTCTAGGTATTATTTAATAAAAGTGAACCTATGTTCTACGTACATATGTTTACGCAATCTACTAAATGAGAATATCCGAAGGGTAGATTGCAAGGATACTTACATTTGCCCATAGAAGCTCTTTTACCTTGTCACTTACTTTGATATGTTGACTTCAAATCTCTAGAATGCTTATTTTGGCTGCAAGTCAAATCTTTAAACATCGATTATGTTATTCATTTTTTTATTTGTTCCAATCAGGTTAATAATATTTTATTTTTTCAATCAGGTCACTAAATTTTTAGTAGTGTTTCATTAGGTTACTAATACTTTTTTTCATTTTTTTTAAATAATTTGATTTTTTATGAATATTTTTAATTTCTTAAATATCTCAATTTTTTAAAAATATTTTGAAATTTATAAATGATCTAATTAAAACAATCTTTAAAGTATAGTGACCTGATTGGAATAGAAAAAATTATGATTGTCATGATAGGGACAAAAAATATATGAATGATCTAACTAAAACAATCTAAAACATGATAACTATTTTACAAAGTTATACTTAAAAAAATAAATAGAATCATGTCAACTCAACGTTAGCAGTCATTTTATAATAATTCCAATACACAAAGTTTCAACTAAAGAACACTTTCTCTTGTTTATAAAGTATTAATAGTGGGCGGGACCCATGCTATGCAGCGAGGTTATTAAAGCTGAAATATTTGATTTTCATGATTTATACGTTAGTACTAACCACCCCATAAAAAAAAGTGTAATTTTGAAAACACAAACATTGGTGAGAATCCAATGCCCCGAAAACCTAAGGGTTCCTCGTATGAAACGCTAATAAAAAGTGTAATAAAAATTACTATAAAAAAATAAATACCTCAAAACAGAGAAGGAGAATAGTGAACGCGTAAATTGTGATTTTATTATAATTATCGAACTCTATTGTAAATTGGTTAAAAGAAATTTGACATAACTTGAAGGTTTATGTATAAAACTTAAAAAACATTCATGTGATTAAATGTAATTTTGAAATAACTCTAATGCTTAAGTATAAAATTTAAGAAAATTTTCAGTTGATTAAATATAAACTTGACATAACTCGAAATCTTAAGCATAAAATTTAAAAAAAAAACAAAATAGATAGGTATCAATTTGAAAAAAAAGAGAAAATATCGTGGTTAGTTTCAAAAAACCCTTAATGGTTTAAATATAAAATTATATTAAAAATAAGGTATATTTTTTATTAGTTTGGAGAAAAAAAAATTATTTTAGTAACATTTTCATAATCTTTTCTATTTATTTTATATAGTGATGTGGCTAGTGTTATCAAGCATATTATTCAACCTACCTTAAACACTGATATATTTAGGTATTATTATTATTATAACGATAAATATTTAATGATTATATAATTATGTTTTCAAATAAAATAATACTTAAATCAAAAAACATTAAGTCATATAAATATAAATTATAAATGTATACTTTTTAATATTAGTTTAAAGTATTATAAATAATATAATACTTAAAATAAATATATATTAAATAATATACTAATTAGGAGTAATTTATGAAATAGGAGCAAATTAGGAACTATTATATATAACACTTGTATCTTATGTTTGAAGAAGTTATATCAGCGTTTTAAATTTTAGTAATATTACAAGCTTGTCATCCTCAAATGTTTTAGATAATCTTACTACTCTAATAAAAGAATGACACATGATAACATCACAATCATCCTCACCAAAATTTTTTCCACCTCTCTATCCTATTAATTAATTAACTTATTATTTAATACTTTTTAAAATTTAATAAATTAAGAAAGATATCTATTTACTAATGTTATTTCTAAATTAATATTTTTTTCAAAATAATAAAGTTTTCTAAAGAATAAAACTTTTTTAAAAATATGAATATTTTAAAAATTGGTTTCTTTAAAAAGTCAATTTTTAAAACAAAAATAATTAAATTTGGGAGTCACAATAAGGAAAATTTTAACACAATATTTTCATACGGTTTGTTTTAGAATAAAATATTTATATATTTTTAGTAGAAATTTAAAAATAAAATTTTAAAAGGTTGATATCATTATTTTATTAATTATACTAATTTTTCATACGTATTTCAATCATATCATATATTTAAATATCATTTATAATTAATAATTTTATTATATTAATATTTTACTTATTCAACCCGGGTAACATACGGGTTTACTAAAACTAGTATTTTATATAACAATATAGATATTATAGATATAGATTATTATTATTATTATTATTATTATTATTATTATTATTATTATTATTATTATTATTATAAAAGAATTTAGTAATTATATAGTTAAGTATTTAAATAAGATACTACTTATTTATGAATTTTATTATTGTTATTGTTGTTGTTGTTAGTATAAAAATATTTAGTTATTATATAGTTAAGTATTCAAATAAGATAATACTTATTAATAAATTTAAATATAAATTAAAGTATTATAAATAATAAAATATATAATATAGTGAATTAAATAATCTCATACTATTAAATAATGTATTATTAATATGAATTAATGTATTAATTAGAATAAGTTTATTAAATAAGGGGTAAAATAAAAATGATTACATAAAACTCTTGCACTTAATGTCTAAGAAGTTGTATTATGTGTGTTAATTTATAATCATCTATTGGATTTGTTCATAAATTATGACTATAACACCTCAAAACCCAGATCACTTTATGTTTTGTTGGATTTACATGTCATTTACATAAGGAAAAGACTTATATCCATTTCATAAACATTCTTGCCTTTTATAAACATTAACATTTTATGAAATTAAAAGCTCTGAATCTCTTTTTATATGTTCTGAGTGTTGCTACACGGAAGTCAGTCGAGAGACCTACGTCCGGGAGCAGTGCGATTGGATCAGGGAAAATATCACCAAGACTCGGGTTGTGGGTTAGTTGGATTTATCAGGAGTACCTAATCTGCAAAACAACAGAAGACACCGTGAGTCTCACCACGGGCAGAGGGGAGCTCTCCCTGTGACCAACCTCCGGTGTGAGAATAAGTATCTGGAATAATGTTTTAGTATAAGTAGAGTGAGTTGAGATGAGATGCTGTGAACATACCTGAGCCTTCCTATTTATAGTGACTTAGGCATGACAAATCTTCCCATGCAAATCTATTTCGAGTTGTCTGGAGTTAGATATCCGGACTGGAGTTTCTAGGTCAAGGGACTTGTTTCCTTCTTGATGTAAAGGGTTTTCTACTTGATACTAATGTTGTTTGTCCCATATAGTTGACCCGTATTTCATTGGTTCTGCATAGCCACCCTGTTGTGCTTGCTTCCCACAGGGTTTGTCTTATATTCTTTGTTTTCTTCTGCTTCTGGTTATGTCCCTGAAGCAGCCAATAGCCTTCCCTCCGTACTTATCCAACTCTTCTATTCCTTAATGTTAATTTCTTTTGGGGACCTCCTTAGGTATCGAAGTATCCATTTCGTTTATAATCTTAAGTGTTTGGGTCGCGACTATATGTGCGTGTGGATGTTGGGCCGTGGTTGTGTCTCGGCCAACCCCTGCTGGGCCGCGGCTGCATGCGTGGATGGACGTTGGGCCGCGGCTGTGTCTCGGGCAGCCCCTTCTGGGCCGTGGCTGCATGCGTGTGTCATATTTGGGCCGCGGCAGTGTCTCGGTCAGCCCTTGCTGGGCCGCAACTGCCTACGTGGGTGGATGTTGGGCCGCGGCTGTGTCTCGGGCAGCCCTTGCTAGGCCGCGGCTGCATGCATGGGTGGACGTTAGGCCGTGATCATGCTGGGTGTTTGCGGCCGAGCCCTTGCTTAGCCATTTTCAAGGGGAGCCGCGGTAGGCTCTAAGAAGAGCTCGCGGCTGCGGTTTGTTCGGCCCGGTCTACTTCGAGACTTGATTTTATCCTTGTCTTTCTTGGGTGATACCCTATCATATGCCCTAGTCCAATGTTTGTGGTTTATACCATGACATTGGAATAACACCCATAGTTTTGTCAACTCCTACATTGTTTTGTTAACTCCTATCAAGCCACCCTACCCCCTTGTTACATCAAGCCACCCTAAAGCCTTCTAGGATGGCTACTAGGCCTTGTTTGTCATCATTGAAGACAACTCCATGTCTTCTTGTCTCCTCCTCATTTCTCTATAAAAGCCACATCCTTCTTTCATTTTTCTTCCATCCTTGGAAGAATTCATTTGCTTTCTCCCTCTAGGTAAGTCTCTCTTACTTCCTCTTTTCCTTTGTTGCATATTATGCAGTGTAGAAACGATATGCATCTACAAACATCGGTGATTAAACAAGATTATTTAAACAACTTTGTCAACCGATACGGTGTTGGCGAAGATCTTGCGCTGGTGGTCCCTCCGCCTGGCGTGACGGTGCAGGATGCACCTCCTGGCACCATGGCTTTGTATACCGCCTTCTTTACCTTTAGCAACTTTCAAGTGCCTGTTAGTCGCTTTTTATGTCTTATCTTGACGTATTATTCAGTACACTTGGCTCAGATCATTCCCTTAGGTCTGATAAAGGTTTATCATTTTGAAATATCTTGCCGCGCCCTTAGATTAGAGCCTAGTGTTAACTTATTTAGGGCCTTTTATAACGGACCAGAGTGGGTTACTGGGTTACGTTTGAGAAAAGGAAATCTCCGCGACCGACTATCGCGTTGCGCACATTTACTAGTCTGAAATACTTGAAAGATCATTTATTTTTTTTTCTGATCGGGATGTACCTTTTGAGATGCACTGGCTTGGTATGGATGAGAATATTGGGGACCCTCTTCCCAAAAAGGGTGAGTATGATATGGCAGCGTTTAACATTTTGAAAGCCGAGCCGACCACGCTTCGGTCTTATTCTGAGCACTTTCTTGTGATGGTTGGGATTAGACACATTTGGCCAGACCCGAGCCTTTACCCGTATATGACATGTCAAGCAGAGTGTAAGTCCTCGCTTCATTGTTCTTATGCTTCCACATTTTTAGCTAATCATTGATGTATTGTTATTTTTTCCAGGTATGGGTTTATTCGAGCGCATGAAGCTGTCTGCCGCAATGGATGTTACTGAAGAAATCGAGCCTCTCCCTCAAGGAGCCTGTCCCTTTCTCGAGATGACTGCTGGTTTTGTGGTCCAGCCGAGGGAGTGCTTACCAGCTTCTTCCTCTGGACATCAGAGTGTTAACAATCGTATTCCGCTGGCGAAACGACAGAATGTGGGCCGTACGAAGGGGTTGGGAGGTCCGGGATTAAAACCGCGAGACTCTCCTTCTGCTGCGGGGACCTCGGCCGCGGCTCGTAGTGTTGGTGTCGTCATGGGGCTTTCGGCCGCGGCTGGTGGCCCTTTGTGTCACACCCCGACCGAATGGGCGAAAAACCTCGGGGCGGACTTAATAATGATTGTTCAATAGCTCATGGGATAATTAAGGTTTAAATATAATTAAAATCCAAGTTTCATAAATAACCAAACAAATATCCAAACAAAACAACAAAAAAAATTCATAATAATGATATAACATATTGTTCAAATTTATTAACTAGGTCCAAGCATTCCTAGTTTGCATGCAAATCCATGGTCCTATGCTTTTCCTGAAATCATGCGTAAAATAAACAGGTCAGCTAAATAAACTAGCTGGTGAGAATCATAGGTTTAAATAGATATATAGATATGACCCAAAATTTCAATTCATATGCAAAGTTAAACTAAAAACATAAGTGTAACATATGTTTAATAAGCACAATCAAACCTAGTTGACTAGTTATACGTTTAATTCCCGAAGAATTAAACAGAGTTATAATGTTTCAAAGGTTCTCAATCACCAGTGTTTCATCTAGGGTGGGTTTGTCAAGCCAAATAGATCTACTATCGATTACCATGGTTTGAATAAAATGCAATTAAACACATATAAATACATATGCAAGTATAACAATGATCATAATGAATTGAAGTAGTATAGACATCAAGACTCGTTTAGTTTAAATAGATACAACATGATTTCCCCCAAAATCAATAAAAGGACATGGGACTATGAAACTCACATTAACAAGACGATAATAGTTAAAAGGAAAATAAAAATGATTGTCCTAAACCCCGGCTCCTCAAGAAATCAACCTAAGGAAAGAGGCATCTTAGGATCGAGATATAATTGGGAATAAATTGGGTATATTAGAGTAAATAACGAATTTGGGCTTTATTTTAGATTATTAACTTTTATTAAAAATGAAATATCTACTTAATAATTAAATAGTTTGCTAAAATTTATAGGTTTATAAATCTTTTACCATATCTGAAAATTATAAATTATAATTAAAGAGGGGGTTGAATATTTTTAATAAATTGCATGACTAATTTATTTATAAAGTTTTAAAAGTGTATTTATAAGACTTTATAAACGTTATTAGTAATTTTATTGAG
>BJCO01354733.1:0-12543 GCA_018326465.1 Flaveria floridana | reverse complement strand
TTTTCTCAGGTCACAGGAACGCATAAGCCTATGATGCACGCTACAGGAAACACACTCAGGACATGCATACATCTGTTTTATTTTCAGCATTGAACATTTTGTCTAAGCATGGCTATTGTAACCGTACTGTAATGGAATTTACAAACTATGTACACGCTTCCGCGCTATTGTAAACTTTGTTTATGTTCTATGGAATGAAGCCAAATGTTTATTTAAAATTCATATAGTGTCGTTCGATATGACTGTGTCTGAGATCCTGGTATGTCACACCCTAACGGTAAAACCCTGTTCGTGGAAATTGAGGGTGTGACAGAAACAATAGTTACGTACTGCGAAATAACTATTTTACATGAATTAAAATTTTATATTATCATATATAATTTTTTTTATTTTTATATATATTTTCTTATGTAAAAAGAAGAGTTCTCAACCCACGATACTTGACAAGAAACAAAAGAAGAATTTGAAAATAAAGCACAAAGGTAAGGATATCGAACACGCTTTGCAAGAAGTCTTCTAGAGAGTCAAGGATTGACGGAACTACCAATATGCTTAACCATTTAACCCATGTCGTACTCTTTTCAACATAGACTTGTAACATAATTTTATCATGTTTTGGGTTTGCTTAAGAACGCTCAAGAAACTTATATGATAAACATATGAAAGAACATATGACATCTATAGATGTACAAGATAATGATGAATGAGGGGTGGATAATCAGAGATCTAGGTCTATACTCACATATAACAGATGAGATAAATATTTAACCAATATGATGAGAGCTTAAGGTCTATACTCACATATAAGAGAGAATGTCATCATTTAAGCGTGTTGATGGGAACTCCTAGTCTATACTCACGTATAATAGAGAATATCATCACTCCAGGAAAATGCTTACGCATAGCAGAGCAGTTGTACACGTAATTTATTCATGATATAATGGTGATAAAAATGTTATAGTGCAAGTTTTTAACGAGACTTGTAACTTTGTGCAGTCCGAGATGACATGAGAATAAACCTTATTTCTGAGGTTAATTCTTAGTTAAGTCACATAATCACCATCTACTTCGTTTTAGGCCACCGGGCCTACCAACATATCCCAACACAACGTCTCTAACCTCCTTCAGACACTTTCCAAGCTTTCTAAATCCTACACCAAAAAAATTAGATTATATACATAATAACTTTAAAAGAGAAAACAATGTAAATTTAAAAGGTCAAGGTCTATTCTCCCTGAAATTTCTATTTCAGTGCTGCAAAATAAATTTACTTTTAAGTTGTGATACATTGTGTGGGATGAGTGGGTTTTGAAGTTGCTTAGCACGTTTTGTTTTTTTTTATTTTTATTTTTTTTATTTATTTTTTTGTTTGTTCTTAGACTCAAAAATAAGACACATATGAAATATTTACAGAGGATTTCCAAAAATTGCCCTTAAAATGATATTAGACCAAACATGTTGATCAATTCATAAAAACAAGGTTTATCAAAGACTTTTGTGAAAAGATCAGCCTTTTGACTTTTGGTTTCAATGGAGATAATTTCTATAAAACCCTTTCTTTAGTATCTCAGATTGCATGAATTCTTGTTTTAATGTGCTTGGTGCAAGTATGATGGATTGAATTTTAGGGATTCCAACAGTCGCTTCATTATCACAGAATAGCGGCGAATGAAGGAAGTTAATTTTGTAATCTATCATTTGATGTTGAATCCATAGCACTTGACAGCAACAATATACTCAGCCTCGCCTATGGATGGAGAACCTATTGTCAGGTTTTTGCTTTGCCTTGAAACAAGGCAATCCTCGAGATATTTGCATCCATCGGTAACCGACTTTCTATCAAGCATACAACCTCCATAATCGTTGTCAGAGTACGCATGAAGATCAAAGTTTCCTCTTTTCGGGTACCAGAGACCCAGTCAGGAAGATCCATTTATGTAGTGGAAGATACGTTTAATAACTTTGTCATTAGCTACTTTGGGACAGGCTTGATATCAAGCACGGTGACATATGACAAATGTAATATATGGACAATTCGTGGTAGTATAGATTAGGGATCTGAGCATAGAACGATATCAGTGAGCATCAACTGGCTTTCCATTATCATCAGGGGTAAGGTAGGTTTGAGCAGAAAATGGATGAAGCTCAAGAGAAGCATCATGCATGTTGTACTTCAGTAGAATTTCTAGAATGTATGATGAATGAGAATTCCATCTAGCTTTTGATCGATCTGTAATCCTAAGAAGAAGCACATTTCCCCCAATATGCTCTTTTTAAAGCGCTCTTTCATCACTTCTTCAAACTCTCTACACAGCTTCTCATTCATTGTGCCAAAGATGATGTCGTCGACCAATACTTGAACAATGAGCATATCTCCATTAAGCTCATACTAAAACAAAGTCATATCTATAGTCCCACGTGTGAAGCCTTTGCCGAGGAGATACTATGTTAGGGTTTCGTACTAGATTCTAGGAGCTTGATGTAATCCGTAAAGGATTTATCCAGTTTGTACACTTTCTTAGCAAAATCTGGATCCTCAAAACCCGGTGGTAGACACACATAAATTGCTTCGTGAATGGCTCCATACAGGAATTCACACTTGACATCAGTTTGAAAGACTTTGATGTATTTGTGAGCAGTATGAGCAAGGAAAATCCAAATGCTTCAATCCGGGCTATAGGGGCAAACACATCAATGTAATCAATCCTCTCCTTTTGAGCAAAGCCTTGAACAACTAGCCTTGATTCGTTTCTAATCACAACTCCTCGAGTTATGATATTTGTTCTTGCATACCCTTGTACAAATTATGGTTCCCATCTCAGTCTCAGAATATTTTAGGTTGAGGGCCATTTGAGTAGAGTGATAGAGTATGAAGAAATAAGGGTGATTTAGAATGGTTATATCTCATAAGAAATGGTTTGTCAAGATACTTGTATATATACTAAGTTAATGAAGAAATAAGTGATGATAATATACTATGTTAATGAACACAAGAAATGGTTTGTCAAGATACTTGTATATATTACTTCTTAACTCAGTGTTTACAAGACTCTAAAAAAACATGCATAATGAGTTACATTGAGATACTATATACACTACTATCTACAGCAGGTTATATTTTGAAAACGAGCTGGAACTTATATCTAAACAAATACTACATTGCTAGACATAAGGTATCTAAGATAAAATACTATCCTAGATTAGGTAGTCATGACAGGTCTATGACTTACCTTTTGTTACCTACGAAAGTTGGTAACTGTACTAACTGATAAAGGTGAACAGTGGAATAAAGTATGGTCAACTATATGGGTGTTGGAAAACGCCATGTAGTATATCAGACTTGTCAGTCTGACCATATTTATGTCCACCCGTCCATAGTTAGTTCTTCCAAATGTAAAATGGCTTTGGAAGAATAAAGTCTTCCGAAACCATTTATACTTCGGAAGAGATAACTTCTTCCGAGACTTCAGTAAGTCTTCATGACCATTTTCCTTCGGAAGGCTTTGTTTTGAATCTTCCAAGTGTTGTACTTCGGAAGGAAAACTACTTAGTCTCGGATGACTTAGTTCTTCCTTCGATATTTCTTCATCCTTAAGCTTCGGAAGATCTTTAACTTTGCTTCAGAAGTGCATCTTTGTCTTTGGAAGCCTTTGCTCTATTGCACTTAAAATCTTCTAAGTATAGTTTTGGTTGCACCAGCCTTATTTTTTCCAACAAATTTAATCCATATTCAAACCTTCTAATAACCAGTTTATTAACATGGATTCTATTAGCTTTGTTGATCTTGGTCATGCATCTAAACAACCAATGCTTAAACACAAATATGAGTTTAAGCAATGGAAAATCCGATTTAGAAATTACGTTACATGTATAGATCCTAAATATTGGATATCTATAAACAAGGGACCTTACATTCATGTGTCTCTCACTGCTAATCAAGGTGCATAATACAAAACTCTTAGAATCCCCATTGAGGATCCAAGTCTAAATCTTGATGATAATGAATACAAGATGATTAAGATAGACCTTAAATACTACTCCAATCTTACTCGGGCTTTGAAGATGGATGTCCTCAAAAGACTAGAAAAATATGGCACAACAAAGGTGTGTGGGATGCACTGTAGATCATGTGTGAAGGAAGGTGCGGGTGAGTGAGATTAACAAAGACAAATTGGTGAATCAATATGAAGCTTTCCATCACAGCAAGGGAGAATCAATCTCCAAACAGCTTTATCGATTTGTGTAATTGGTGAATGATTTGGAAATAATGAGGGTTACATATAAAGAAAAAAAATTGAACAAGAAGACGTTGCATAGTCTGCCTGAAAGCTGGATGCAGAATGTGACAATGCTAAAGAATACACTTGACTTAGAGAGCACAAGCTTATCATAATGATTGCAAAAATTAAAGCTCTCGAGTTGGATGAGAGATGCAAAAAACTGAGTGGACCTCAAGTCATTGAGGCGTATAAATTTCCTTCAGAAACTCATTCTGTTGAAAATGCTTTTGTGACTGAGAAAGATGATTTTCTATCCTCTAGAGATCAATCTAGAACCAAAGGATTCATTGCTGCTTCACAACAACACAGACAATCATCTTCCAATCCATCTACTTCCACACTAACTGACATGCCTAATGATAAAAAAATCTGAAGAGCAGAAGACAACTTACAATGCCTTTGTTGCTATTTTTGAGGCTTACTTGAGAGGAAGACTTACTTCAACTCACCTGATACAAGAACATATGATAATACTCATAATTGCACTTGGTATATTAATGATATTTGGTTAAGATTCATATGTTTGCGGTAGGGTATTGGGTTACAAAAATGAAATAAAAACATTCTATTTATAGCCTTAAACTAGGCCTATATTTTGATTTAACTACACTGAATACCATTAAAATAAAATAGCCAAAGTCATACGAGTACAAAACATGATAAGCAATTCTACTGTTTTAAAGTCGTTTTTTTTCTCATCCGGATTTGTTAATGCGGATGACAAAACACTTAGCTGCATTTGTTATTTGTTGATCGACACATGTTTTTCTTTATTAACATTTGTTTTTGTTCGTCCACATTGGTCTATGTAGATGATTAATGACTTGAAAAGCATTTGTTGTTCATCCTTATTAGACACATGCAGATGATTAACACTTGGAACTTTTTTTCATAGCCACATTTCTTTACAAAAGTTGCATTTCTTTTGCTTCTACTCTTATTCAGTTGTATTTAATGTCTGCATTCTGTTCTTAGAAAAATTTTCCATACATAACAATCTGCCATCGACCTCTTGAATTGGCTGCATGACACTTCGGTACCCAACAATATAGTTTAGAATATGAGACTAAGTAGTTAATTGAACCAATCATGTTAATCACATGGTGTGATATTTAATAAATATCTCAAATTTTCAATGATATTATTACCTTAGTCTTCATGACCTGCCACAAAGAGAATACGCATCTTCCATATGCAAATCAAATAGATTAAGCATCAGGATTTTTGTTCATCCACAAATTATACATGTACGCATATAGAACACATAAGTACATACAAAAGTAGTTAATGTTTAGATGAACTTGTGATACATCATGCAAATTTGAAACAACACTAATCATTTTTAATTCATGTTCGGCTACCCAAACATCCTTCGCGGTTATTTAAGAGCCTTCTTGATAAAAGGGACCAAACATAAAGCACAAAACACAGAACTGCTATTCCAGTTCCAATGATTTATTAATGCTTAATTTTTTTTTTATTTAATACTCAATTGACTAACGTTCCTCTTGAAGGTAAAGTTCAAACTGGAAAAGCGTAGTATATCTTGAGTACTTCCCCAAGACATATTCTTAATATAGTGTTAATTTTAATTTTGCCAAAAGTATACTGATTAAAGATGTATAATATATTGCTACTTCTTGATTCATCTCAAAATTAGAGGAATTAATCTGAGCGAATGGATAATAATGGACCAAGTTTATCAATGCAAAACCCAAAAGCCATTTAATGGATACAACCCTTTCTACAGATCCTACACATATGTGGCTCGTAACCACAACTCAAATCCATGTTTAGACCAAAGGAAGATAATCTGATGAATGCAAACCGCCATGAAATCACAATCCAAAAAACAACAAAACAAAACCAAGGCAATCAAATATTGTAGATCAAGAATTAAGAACATGCATCAACAAAAAGCTAAATACATGCAGCACTGAATATTTAATCAAGATCAAAATCGAAGAGCTAAAACGCATATGATCTTCAATTGGGAATCAAACCATGAATTAAGGGAGAGAAAGGTGGCTTGAAAACATGAGTACACGTAAAAAAACCCAACAAAACTGTGCCATGTAGAGCAAGCCATTGTTCCTATTCTTTAAAAATTAACATATAGAAGAATGTTTATGGTAAACAAAAACATTATAAACAATTTCCAATATATTCTAAAATATATTAATAAAATATGTATGTTGTAATGGTATATTCAAAATTTTTGTAACATTATATGGAAAAAAGGTGAACGAAAAACAAAATATATTAATCATGGTGCTGATGCAAGCAATAACAAAAACATACATTAAATGCTTGTATAATACGCATAATGCTTTGCTTTCTCCTCTTTTAAGTTATATATAATGTTTATCGTAAGTAACACAATGAAAACCATTCAACATTATCAACCAAAGAGTTTGTTTTAAATGAATTAACTTCTTAATGTCTTTTATTTTTTAAATTTAGAACAAGCATGCAATACATTTAACAAGCACATGCTATTAAATAGTAAGTATTTTAATTTAACTTATCAACGACGATTAACATTGTAAGATATATGAGATGAAACAAAATATCAAAATACAAACATTTCTTATATTATATATTTGTTTCTTTGTAATGAACAATGAAAGATTTACATATTCACTAAACCTTCATAAAGTGACATACATAAGTACATATCCATAAACGTAGTAAATAATCCCATGAATATCAATGTTTTGCAACATGATGGGTAAGAATTCTCACACAACTCCCGGTCAGCTTCTCTTTATGAATTAACCAACATTGGACCGTAAGATATGCTCCGTTTAAACAAGATCAATTTTTTACTTTCGTCATCATGAAAAAAAGGTTCTTGTTTCTTATTGCTCACTCATTATTTTATCGAATATCAAACACATATGTAAAATTTTATTGAGTGAATAATTTATTAATATAAATATTATATGAGCCCAAGAATAACAACTAAGGCAACAAGAATGATACCAAGAAGGAGTTGGACTGGAAGTGTAAAAGGAAAAATAAAAGGAAGTACAATAGTAATGATTACGAGAAAAATAAGAGGTATGACGAGGAAGGCAAATAGTGGGGTGAATAGCAAAAGGAGAAAAAGTCCCATGACTAAAATGAATATGTTTACAAGTGTTTTCTGTAATTTCCATCAGGTTTTAAATAAGAAGGATACGTAAACCATATTGATTGTTTCACATGATTTTTGCATGCCCTATATCAACGACGTTTTTTACGTGACGTGTTACAAATGCATTAAATACATCTCTCTAATGTTGGTTGTTAGTTCATATATATCATATATGTCAACGTTCCAATACTTAACAATTTATGGATGAGATTTCAAGTAATTCTTAAGAATACTAATAGGTGCACGCGCGCGTTGCGGCACACGCGTTATGTTAAATGAATAAGGGCGTGATGTAGTAACTGACGTGCGTTGATACATGTAAATGTGCATGTTGTATTTGCAGGGTTGAGAATCATGATATTGTCGTACGTAGATGTGCGAGGACATTATATTTAGTAAACATATAAGATTATTTTTATCGCATAACCAAAACGGTAATGTCTTGTGGGAAGACTTAAGGTTACTGTTTAAGTTTTTAAAGGGAAAATTATAAAGTAGTTTCTGATATTCAGATTATTTTAAAACATCACGTAGTAACATTGTAGAGTTCAGAGTTGATGTCGTAGGTAGCTCATGGTTTGTCATAAGTCTTGCAGAGTTCGATTATCTCATCCATATGGGTTGTCCATCACTCCTCATCGCAATCATTTGGTGTAGGTTCCTTGTGCCCTTCATCGATTACATTTTTTGGAGTGGAAGGAGTTTCATGTCTTTTCTCCTGCTTGAGTGGCGTGGTTACTTTCGGTGGAGGCGACGCTAAGATGAAACAACATTTAATTATTAACTACTAATGCAACGTATAATTTGTTGTTTTCACTGCATATACGTGTGTCGATATACAGGTTCATGTGTGTGTATATGTATGCAGATATGTATATATTTAGAAATGTGGTGTTCTAGGTGATTTGCGCGTATCGGTTAGTGTTGTTTTGGGGTTTTCCTTTTTTCCATCTGTGGCTGCTTTGTGTTTCTTCAAATTTTCCGTAGGGGAAGTTGGGCGTTTCCTTTTTTTGTCTTGCTTAGATGAGCGGGTTAGGCGTAATTGTTTTATGTAATGTAATAATAATAATTATATATGAAGCATGATAGTAGGGAGTGTATAATGGAAGGAGTTAAGATTACATACCTGTTGCATTCACATTGAATTTCCCTGTAGCCTCCATGTTGTGTTCTACTATCTGTTGAATTTAGGTTGAAAATTTAATCATGTATGTGAGATGCATGTCATATCGTGATGCGCGTTTGTGTTGTGGCAGGTGGTGTAATTATGAGGAAGTAATGTTTGTTAATGCTTTGAGTGGTTTTGTAGTGTTTTTACATGCGTGTACAATTTGTGATTTTTTTACTACTCTACCTTTCGGTCTACTGAGGTCATGTTGTGTCACCGTAGGACCTCTCGGTATACGACGTTACAAGTGTGAACTCCATGTTCCTTGAAGTTTTGTGTACCGGTGACAATGACCTTTGTGTTTTCACGTGATGTGCCTCTTGACAGTGCTACGTATAGCTGGCCATGTGAGAAAACGGGTTCTGGTAAGTAAATACCTACGAATGGTATTGTTTGGCCTTGTGATTTGTTTATTGTCATGGAGAAGCTTAGGCAGATTGGGAATTGTTTTCGTTTATGTTTAAAGGGGAACATGTCATCCTCAGATAGGCATAGGGCAACCCTTGATAGGAACACTCGTTTTCCTTTACCGTCACCTGTCGATATTTCCGCATCAATAACATTTTGTTGAAAACCTTTACAAATAAGTCTTGTGCCATTGCAGAGACCATTGGATGGGTCGATGTTTCGTAAAAGCATGATCGGGCATCCTGTTTTTAAACGCAAAATATGTGGAGGCAAGCCGCTGTCAGTTATGGAGTATAAGAACTCGGATGGGTATAGGTTCTGGCAGTCATCCTTAGCTGTGTCAAAGCTATAGTAAACCTGATCCAAACCATTGAAGATGTTGATCATACGGTTGTTAATCTCATCAACATTCTCATTTCTAGTGGTCAAGATTGCCCTTGACGTTATGTATTCGGAAGAGTGGTCGTTACTTTCAATGGATAGGAAGATGGCATTGATAAGTTGTTTCAATGACGTTTCTTTGTTCGTGAACGGAATGGTCATGTCCTCCGGTATTCAAATCAACGTTTGCTCGATGGTTGGCTCCGTCTTGTCCCCTACTCTTAATAGGAATTCAAAGAACCCAGGATCTGTGATAGCTCTCGTGTTCATTGACAAGCGCATTTTATTAGTTAGCATCTAGATTGGTGTCATTCGAAGGCTAGCATCAACTATTTGGTGTCTCCTCCCATTACCATTATCTTTCACCAAATGGTGTATTTTTCCCTGTGATATCCTGGAATGTGCGATCTACCGACTCTATTGATTGGTGCCTGCACATTGGTGCCTCATCCCAAATAATTAGTTTTTCCATGTTGATTAGTTGAGCCAAGCCACTTTGTCTTTTAATGTTGCACATTGAGTTTTTTCCAACGTTAATCGGGATCTTGAACCTGGAATGTGCCGTGCGGCCACAAGCATGTTATTTGCTGCAACTCCCGATGAAGCTATTGCCAATGCAATTAACCCACGTGAACAGACCTCAGCGAGCAAGACTTTGTACAAGAATGTCTTGTCAGTTCCACCTGGGCCATCAATGAAGAACACTCCTGGTTGGTTGTTTGAGACATGGTTCATGATCTCATCGAACATAAGTTTTTGGTCGACATTGAGGGAATCTTTTGCATGTAGGTGTGTGGGGTCAATAACGATATTTGACTCCTCCTGTATCTCCTTATGTTGTGCTTGTTGGATGATTAGTTCGTTTGATATCGTGCGAAGGTCAAAGTCTACGAGTTCCTTACCCATGGACTGCAGGAATGTCTTGATTTCGGAAAGAACCATATCTTGGGTGTGCGTTGTATTTTGACAAACTCGTCGATGGTCTTCTGCTAGGAAATCAAAATGATCGTTCCATAGTTGTCGTACGTTGGCTGGTTCGCAGAAGACGAGAATGGTTGCAAATAGCCGGCGCAGGGCAGTCGGAAACTGGAAAACAACGGCCTCATCCAGGCAATGTGATAAGCAATTGTCATTTTCAATCAATCCCAGGTGGAGTGCGGTCGCGTGAAAGGTTTGATGTTCCACACCTTCAACCGTGCGTAGGTGTTGGAATGAAGTAGGACCTCTTACGTTTGTTAGCAGTAGTCGCAGGTAGTATCATTCCCCCTCGGATGTATTTGCTGAAACGATACGACCTTTTTGGGGTTTTTTTGATAGACGATTCTAACAGCGGGACCCCGCATTCCATGTGAAGTAGGTTGGGAAATCCTTGTACGAATATTTTATGGCTATTACTTCCGAATTGTTTTTGATGAAGAAAGCCGTGAGCATTGTTTGTTTATCCCGCTCTTTATGTACAAGCTCAGAAAGCACTGTTTGCTCTGTGAATGTGACCGTGTGTTGGTTTGGTAGGTGCAGTTGCAATGCTAGAACGGGTGGGGGGATGGTAGAAAGGGGGAATGAAAAGATACGCCACATTGCCTCAGGTGGCGAGATGTATCGTGCTTCCTGAAATCGTTTTATTTCATTGATGTGGACCTCCTCTGTAGCAGGGTCTATGCTAATCACTTGTTTGTCGTGCCCTTTGTAAATATACTTGAACAAGTATTTCACGGATTTTATGCTTGAGCAAATCTCGACATTAATATGACAGTTAAAGAACATCAGTAGCTTAGGGTTGTATGGGACGACCCATCTATTGTCTAATGTCTTTCCTCTGACATGGGCACTTATGCCGTTGTTGCATCGTCGATACAACGGGTACGCGTCTTGTCCTTGTATCGTCTGGTTGTTAAATTGCCTTGGGTAACGAAACCGACAAACTTTAGGTTCCCCTTGCATGCATGGGCTGTTGATTCTCAAGTGGCCACAAGGGCCATGGATCATGTGTTTGACAACGACATCGTGCAACTGAGGGTGGGTTTCTTTATATGGCATTTCAGCAGACACGAATTTATCATATTGGTCTGGGGTATTGATTCTGTGTTGGGGGTGCATTATAAGTAGGAAATGTGCATGGGGAATTCAACGTTTTTGAAACTCGATGACATATACGTATGATTTAACCTCGCCTAAGGCCTTTTTTTGAAGAGATGCACTTTTAGGTCCTCCAACTTAGCACAAAAGACTCTTAACACGAGATCGGGACGGTCCTGTGCACTTTGTCATATTTTTAAATTGTCACATATCTCGGGCCATTGTGGGTTGCATGTCATTATTAGGAAGAAATCTGGTTTTCCATCGTCTTGTACTAATTCCACTGCATCAAGGAAACGGCAACGCATGTCACGAGGACCACCGATGAAAGATGCGGGTAGGACAATTCGCTTGCCAATTCGGCTGGCGTGTGCGTCTCTAACGTTGACGCAATCGACGATTCCCTTTTATAATTCTGCTCGTATTCTAGGTTGGTTTTTCTCACAGAATTGTAGGCGAGAGGTCTCTAGCTTTATGTAGACGTCAATCGTAAACTGTTGGAGCAATCTTCCCTCCAGCAAGAGAACATTATCTGTTGGTCGTGTCTAAAATTTGTAGCAGTAGTATTCTCGCATAGAGACGGTGTTTCTCCCTCTTCGATCCATCCATTCTGCACAATGATAATTGTTAAGAAGGCAGGTAGTTTTGTACAAAATTATAACGGATAGAAAGGTTTAGGCTTCTACCCACCTTCAGTGTCGTCGTACATGGGCTCTTCGTCATATTGGTATGCAACAGGGTGTGCTCCTTGGCGTTGTATATTTGGGTGCCAGCCAGACTCACCGTTGGGGAAGAATAAAGGATATGACAATGGGTCATAGCAGCCATAGTATGGTTGTATACTTTGTTGATGTTCCGACCTGCCATGGACAATGATGCTTCTTTTATATGAGGTGATGTTGTCGTTGCCCTAGACCCAGATACCCACCACTTCTAATGTTGTTGGTCGGTTGTAAACATGCTGGTCCAGCTCAACAGATGGATTTAGGCTTACTCTGTAATTGTCTAATGGGCCCAGTGCTGCGAGGCGACGGAATGTCATTACGTATGGGTTTGCAGCTAGGGCGCGTGTTAGCATTTTAGTAATTGTG
>BJCO01354726.1:0-13048 GCA_018326465.1 Flaveria floridana | reverse complement strand
TTCATATCTTCGTCTTCTAGATTCAAACCCTAAATCTCATTCTTCAACCTTGAATTGATGTTTCTGGTTTGTGATTTTCAGATCTCTTCACCTTTGCACACCTCAATCGAAGCCCTGATTAGGGTTTTGAGATGCTTCTTCTTTTGGTAGACTGCGATGGTGGGTGGCGAGAAAGAGAGAAAGAGTGTGAGAGTGAGGGTGGCCGGTGGTGGAGGCAAGTGACGGGCGGTGGAGTAGTGACCGGCGGTGGAGCAGTAGCCGGTGGTGGGAGGCTTGCTATGGTGGTTTGAGATGCTAGGTTGTGTGTGTATACATGTATAATTTTATAAAAAAATACCCCTATTAGTTTGAATAATTTACATTTGTAGTCCTCATATATAAAAAGACCAAAATACCCTTGATTTTAACAGAATCATTTAACGGAGTTAGTGCCTTGGAGTTAAACCGAGACAAATTGGAAACCACAAGGAGCAAAATCGTGATTTTGAAACGTTTGGATGAAAACCGTTATTTGAACCAAACCACAGGGAGCAAAAGCGAAGTTTACTCTTAAAACTAAAAGACATATCCTGCACTTTCATATATTAATAAAGGATATAATTTATAATTTACTTTTTTTGGCGAGTGTAAATAATACATGTATTTAATCTTAGTATATTAGGTAACTAACTTAGCAGAGCCTCTTTTCTCTTAATTGAAGGTTTTTAATTCAAACTTAAGACATAATGTAAATTAGTTTGTAGTAGCTTAGAAATAGAATTATGATATATTTTTTGTTCATAAAAAAATCTAATATTAGAATTGCCAATGGTTTGGTAAATTTAGTGCAAGTTTACAACAGAGTTAATTAAACGCTTGGTCCTTGTAAAATGTTTATATTACAGAACATATTTAAACTGTAAGAAATTACAATCATGGTCTTAACTTTTGTGAAATCATAATACCGGTGATCCTTAGTGGATGACCGTAACTTTTTTTGGTTAAGTTTAAGTAAAAGTCTTTTTCACCTCTCTTTATAGTTAAATGAAAATCAAATATTAGTAGGCACATTGCTTTGTAATTAAAACAATAATAAATTAAATAACAATTACAATTAAAACAATATATGAGATAGTGAAACGCATCGAGTCCTTCTACCTTCCGACCGCTGGCAGTTACGCAGGCGGGAGTGGTGGTTTATATTTGAGCTCGTGTCCTCACTTTTCTAGTAACAATTGATGGTTTGAATTTGAGCTCAAATCAAACAAGGTCTGGTCACCGATGTTCGATTCAATGGTATAAGATTCACCTTTACCTGATCTTGTGATGATAGAGGCAGTGGTAGGAGGTTGATGATAGAGTTGGGACACCAAAAGCTTAAGGGAGTTCATGGTGGTTGTTGTAAGGTGGGGGTGTGATGGTGGTGGAGGTGTGTTGGTGGTGGAATAAAAAAAACCGGTTCGGAAAAAAAGATCGGTAAAAAAACCAACTGGTTTTATAAATATTGGCTTGAGTCAAACCGGTTGCCGGTCCGATCCGAACTGCTTGTTAGCATATTGGTTAGGCAGCACGACCCCATAACCGGTTTTAAAATCGGTTAAAAAAACGATTAAACCGGTAAAATAACTAGTTTAAAAACCGGCCCAAATCGGTTTAAGGGGTTCGAGTATTCGGTGAGCCAAACCAGTTTGGGTAAAAATCGGTTAGAAAACATGACAAAAAAACCTCCGGTTTAAAACCCGAACCAGTTTAACCTCTAGGTACACGGTGGGGTGGTGTTAATAGCACCTGCAACATGATATTTAATTTATTTTATAAATACAAGGATATAATGGTAATGTTAACAAATTTAACACGTTCATAGACTCTCGGGGTCAACGATATTATGATTTCGTAAACAGTTGAGACCATGGTTATAATTAACTCTTTACAATATGAGTTAATTAGATAGATGGTCTATATGGTTTATACAGATTGGTTTTTGTTTTCAAAAAATACAAGTATAGTTTTTGCTATTTATTAGCAGATAGCGCTAATTGTCTTCTAGAGTGGATGTAGAATAAGTTTTGTAGTTATATATATGTAAAATGTCTATTTCACCCCTAATGATCCTTAGAACAAGAGTTGTCTTCCATCGTAGCTTGAATATGGTATTTTTTGTATTAATGTACCAATTGATGAATCCTTTATATATAAAACACAAAACATGGCTTATGAGTAAATAATCAACGTGATTTTCATATATGCGAGCATTTTAAATTCTCTCCTAGTTGATTTTTGCTGGAACTTTCCTGTTTTAGTTAAAAATCTGTCTAAAGATTTTTTTATCCAAATTAGTAAAGTGAGGTGAAGTGTTTGATCAATGTAAAACGAATATAAATAAGAAGAATGACGAACACTGTGATTTATACAAGGAAAAGCCCTTGATCAATGAAAATCACCGGCATTAAAACCTCGGGTGGTGAAAACTATCACCATCGATTTATATTAAAACGTAAAAACAAAGTACAATCGAGAGGAGCTTCGTGAGATCGTTACTAAGTGTTACAAGAGCAATATAGACTGTTAGTGCGTGTGAAATAATCAGATAGCATAGCAGGTGTTCTATATGATCTCGCGAGCTCAAATTAAATAACTAACAAGTATAACAACCTATCCTTGATTCTAGGGATTTCCTTAAACCAAATCTTCTAGCCGTTGAGCCTTCTTCCACATCTCCCTTAACGTCAAGGGTGCGTAATAATAGAGAAACGTGGTCAATATCCGTCTGATAAGCAGCATGGACTTCAAGTTACCGTTGGTCAGTTAATACTCATCATTGGCTGAGGATGCTGAATCCTTGGATGGATGCGTTATTCATTCGGTATGTGATCAGGATGTTGCATTCCTAAGGACCTGTGAAATCCACCCATAACAATTGTCCCAAAAAATATGACGATTGTAGATAAGACCCACAACTATCATATTTTTTAAATTTTGAATCATTGCTACTATTTTGAATGTGACATGCAACAGTAACCAAGATACCCTTAGGGTGGTTACATCATACCCTATATTTACTCCCCATGTTTATCTTTTAGCTATACACATCCCTGTAAGAAAAAAGATAATCGATCCCTTTCTCTCCTTCCCTTATTCTCTTCTTCGTTCACCGTGGCCAAGAAAATGGCTAATGCTTCCGTTTCTTCCACTAACAACCAGGAAAATAATTTCTTGGTTCAAAACTTGCTTTCAAACCCCGAACTTGAGCCTTGCCTTTTCACTGATGCCAAAATCAGCAATCTAAAAAGTAAAAACTATTTTCCATCAAATACCTTCTTCAAACCATTCAAATAGAATCTTTGTTCGGATACAATTTTGAAAAATTGGGTATGCTTTCCTGCATATCCTTTCGGATAGGTTTCTCTTATCCATTGCCCCCGCTCACAACAGAATTTTTCCATAGAACTAGCTTGAGTTACATCCAAGACATGCCAATGATCTGGAGAGTTTTGTACACACTCGATTACTTGATTTAGTTGCACGCTCTTGACTTCGGTCTCCAGGAGTTGGCTTTTGCTTATCATTTGAAGACCCATGGTTCCTCACGCTATCTTCTCAAAACGAAACTAGGTCGAGGGTGCCTTATTTTGAAATGCACCTAAAGCACTAATAACTGCAAAAATGAATTCTTTTTCATGAAAAGAAGTTCCATCCCTGGTAAGGATGATTTACCCTACCAATGGATTTCCACACGTAGGATTCCTTCTATCATTGCCCTAAAATATCAATTTCTTGCTTGTCTTGCGTGACTAACTTTTTCTTGCTTTATCCACAGCTTTGAAGCTTTCAAAAACTGTTTTTCCATCTGCGAAGAGTCGAAAACAGATCATCATTTTTTCACGTTCGAAGAAGAGAATCGAACATTCCGGCCGAGGATCCCTAATTTCGTTGAAGGTTCATTTATTAAGGATTCTGTATCCATAATGTTAGATAAGTGTATATCTATAAATATTTACATTAAATAAGTAAGAGAAATATATAAAGAAAACTTCCCTGACTCAATCTATGGTTGCAGGTGTTAGACGCTCCGGCTCCTGATTTACTTTGGATGACATCGACAGCATGGTCTCAAAAGCTCCCAGCCCTTCAGTGCCCAGACCCGAAGCTCCCTACACTTGCCAAAAGAGTTTGGCTAAAAAGAGAAAAGACTCTTAATCCTCGACCCCCACTCTGTTCACTGACCTGAAGTTCACCGAATTTTACATGATGATGTAGCAGGTAATACTTAGTTAGCATATCCCATCCTTAGCAAGCATTTTGAATCCTTAACTAGGATGTAACATCTTAACACATTTTTACTTTATGACCTTCAGGGACTTGACCATATGTTGCAGAGCTATAACCAATTGGTCAAAGAAAATGTGAGTCCAGGAACACCGTGGCGGAACTGAGAAGGATTGATGACATAAAAAAATGTATGGACGGGAAGCTAAAGGTGTTGGAGCTGATGAAGAAGGAGGTTGTCTTGTTGGAAAGCAACCACTCAGCTAAAATCCATGAGCTGCTGGAGCAGGCCAAAAAGGATGTTGCACTCTCCATCTTTCAAGCAAGGATCAAGATGGCTCAGGAAGTCGGTGATCCTGCTTTTGATAGGGCTAATTGGGATATCACAAAATGGGAACAAATAGTCAAAAGCTTGGGAGGAAAGATTGATGAGGATGCTCTAATGGCTGATGAGGCTGGTGGTTCTAGCAATGACAAGATAGTTGAGGGTGGAGCGGCATAGAAGAGTGTGGATGGAAAGCAAAGAGATTTGAAGGATGTGAAGAAAAGGCCTGAGCTTTGCAGGTTTGGTGTTTGGTTGATGGTTCAGATCTTGTGGTTCCTTTATAAACAATTTATTTTCTTGCATAAATAGTTTATTTTTCTGTTTGTACAAATCCTTGGTGCCAAGGTGATAATTCGGTGGCTTGGATGGATGGATCTTGGGTTGTAAGACAAAGTCCAAGCCATCCGTTAACTTTTTGCTGACCTACCTTAGGATGACACAGGTGGATGGGTTCGGGTTTCAGATGAAGCCTGCGTTATCCTTCTTAACTCTCTTATGTCTTTGTCCTAAGTCTTTTGAAAATGAAACATCTTCATTAGGATATTTATTCTATCAAATACTCTAATTCCTTGATTATTGCTTAATATCATAATTAGGGTAGCTTCAGGATTAAGAATTCACCCTGCAATAAAGTGATAGCTGGGGATAACCCCTTGTTAGAAAGTTTTAAGATACTTTAATCTCAGGAAAGGCGATCAGGCCTTATCTTTCATTAGGATACTACATTCTTAAGATTTCTATAAAACACTCAATTCTTGGTGAGGGTGGGTATTAGCTTTGCTAACACCACTCCGATGCTTAAGTTAGTATATTGTCATAACAGATAATAATGAATATAGGATTAATGTAAATTAAGGTTAATACACGTACATGAATCATCACATAGTAAGGATGTTAAATGCTTAGGAATGCCGAATCCTTACATATAATACTTCATGAGATGAATTTCATTCCATGATCTTGGTAGTAATTCACCTTCCATTGTACTTAATCTGTAGGCGCCTTTTCCTGCTTCAGACTCGATTAGATAGGACCTTCCTACTTTGGTGCCAACTTTCTATCAGATGGCTTTGTTGTATTTTGGAAAGCCTTTCTTAATACCATGTCTTCTACTTGAAATCTTCTGATCCTTATATATTTGTTATAAGCATTGGCAATCCTTCTTTGGTAGGCTGCCATTCTGATCTTCAGGATATCCCTGATTTCTTCAATTGTATCCAAATCCTGGATCAAGCATTCATCATTAGCTTTAGGATCCCACATGCTGACTCTGGTTGTTGGTATCACTGCTTATGTTAGAATAACAGCTTCTGCCCCGAATACTAGAGAAAATGGAGCCTGGCCTGTAGCATTATTAGAGGTTGTTCGATCAATCCATAAGGCAAAAGGAATCTCTTCTGCCTATCTCGCTTTCCTGTCTCCAAGCTCTTTTTTCAAGTTGTTGATTATGATTTTTTTGTTGGATTTTTCCTGATCATTAGCTTGAGGATGAACCGGGGTAGAAGTAATCATCTTAATTCCCCAACTTGTGCAGAAACTTATGGTTCTTCTCCCAATGAACTGAGATCTGTTGTCGTATACTATCTCGACCGAGATGCCGAATCTTGTTAGAGTGTTTCTTTTTATGAAGGATATCACATCCTTCTCTTTCATTTGTATGAATGCTTCTGCTTCGATCCACTTAGAAAAGTAGTCAGTCATGGATAACATGAACACCTTTCCTCCCAGACCTTTCAGTAACTTGCCACTATATCCATTCCCTATTTCATGAAGGGCCACGAGGAATTAATAGGGTACTAGGGTTCTGCTAGCTGATGAAGAATATTATCATGTCTTTGACACACGTCACACTTTAAAGAATATTCAGTTGCATCCCTATTCATTGTAGGCCACAAATAACCAGTCCTCAAGATCTTCGAGAATAGTGCTCTACCACCAGTGTGATTTCCGTAATCTCCATCATGAAATTCTTATAAAACTTCTTCACCCTCTGGCTTTTCTAAACATCTTAGATATGGAGCTGCAAGAGACTTTTTTATAAGAAACCGTTAATCATTGTATATCGAGATACATTCATCCTGAATCCTCTTGGATTCTCATATAGTGGGATGACACCATCTTAAATATACTCTTTGATTGGTGTGGTCCAAGATGTTTCCACATCTTAAGGATCCCACATACTTCTATCTGTGACTTCATTTGAGTTGCATCTTGCTTCTTCTATTGTTGGTTCGAGGATATGCAACATAAGGATTTTAGTTCCTTTAGGCATCCTTAATGCTGACGTGAGTTTCGCAAATGCATCTGCTTCTGCATTTTCTTCTCTTGGGACCTGCAAAATCTTAAAATCCTTGAACTCTCTTAACAGTTTTTTACTATCTCTAGATATTGTGATAGTTTCTTACCTTTTACAGCGTAGGGACTATTAAAATGATTACCAAGTAACAAGGAGTCTATATATACTTGCAAATACTTTACCTCGATGATTATAGCTAATTGCAAACCTACGATGAGGGCCGCATATTTGACTTCATTGTTTGTAGCCTGAAATTCACATTTGATAGATTGGGGTATGTTGTCCCCCTGTGGCGATTTCAGCATGATACCTAATCTTGTCCCCCTAACGTTGGATGCTCCATCTGTCAACATGATCCAATATCCTTCCTGTTTGTTGAGTTACTGAACTTCTATGTCTGCATCCTTGAGAATATCATCGCTGAAATCAGCTAAAAAATCTGAAGTGTTTAAGACTTGATGGTTGTCCTAAGCTCGTATACTATGTCATAGCGCTTATCTTTACTGCCCATTTTGCCATCCTACCTGACATCTCTGGCCTTCTCATAACATACTTAATTGGGTTGTTAGTTTTAACATGCATTGTATGAGTTTCAAAATAATGTTGTAATTTAGTAGAACCCATAATTAGTGCAAGGATGAGTTTTTCTAGATGAGAGTACCTGGTCTCTGCATCTAATAAGCTTTTACTTACATAATAGACGGGATGTTGCTGACCTTCATGATCTTTCATCAAAACAACACTTAACGCATTACCGGATACAACTAAGTATAATAATAAAGGTTCTCCATCCTCTGGCTTCATAAAAAGCGGAGCTGAGGATAAATAATTCTTTAGGCTTTCCAAGGCTTTCTTATGCTTCTATGTCCACTTAAATCTTTGATTCTTTTGAGGATGTCATAGAAGTCCTTGCACTTATCCAAGGATCTTGAAATAAATATGTTGAGGGCCGCTATCCTTCCTCTGAGCCTTTGGACGTCTTTGGTGTTGACTGGCGATTTGATATTCATGATGACTTTTATTTTCTCTGTACTAGCTTCTATTCCTCTTTTTATTACCATGTACACCAGAAATTTTCCTTCTTTGACTTTGAAATGGCACTTTGATGGATTGAGTTTCATATTGTATTTGTCCAGGATGTTGAAGGTTGCTTCTAAATCCTTAAGGTCATCCTCTATTTTCTTTGACTTGACCAACATGTCATCAATATATACCTCCATCGTGTCCCCCGACCTTTCTTTGAACATAATATTGACCAGCCTTTGATAGTATTACCAACATTTTTTAGACTAAAAGGCATAGCAATATAACAATATATACCTGAGGGGGTCATGAATACGGTATCCTCCTAGTCAGAAGGTTCTATCTATATCTGTTGAAATCCTAAGGATACATCCATGAATGTATGGATCTCATGTCCTGTAGTCGCATCCACCGTAGAGTCTATGTGTGGCAGTGAAAAAGGATCTTTGGGGTAGGCTTTGTTAAGTCTGTATAGTCCATGCATACTCTCCACTTTCCATTTTTCTTTTACACGACTACCACGTTGGCTAGCCATCTTGGGAATTTAATTTCTTGGATCATCCTTGCTTTTAATAGCTTATCCATTTCTTCTTGGATCACTACATTTCTTTCCCGTGCGAATTTTCTTTTCTTTGACGTATTGGCCTGAAATCTGGGTTACCATTTAATTTATGCGTAATAACATCGATATCTGTCATGTTGTCGTGCTTCCAGGTGAAGGTTGACATTCTACTTTTTAAGAATATGGTTAGACTTTTTTCTACATTTTCATGGATATCGGATCCTAGATATATATTCTTTTCAGGATCTGTAGGATCTAAGGATATTTCTTTGACTTCCTGCTCGATAGCTTCAGGGATCCCTTATCCTTCTTTTTTCAATTGCTATGCTGGCCTTCATGGAAGATGTGTAGCATTCCTTCGCTTCTTGCTGGTCACTTATTTATTTAACTACCCCCCAAGGGATAGAAGCTTTACGCATTGGTGGTACGTTGAGGGTACCGTTTTCATGTCATGGATCCATGGTCTTCCAAGAATCATATTGCAACAAGGTAAACTATCAGTTACATAGAGCTTCTGAATGGTGTTGTTTCCTTCTATATAAATGGGTAGCTTTATGTCCCCCACTGTGTTTTTTGTCTCACCCCTTAATCCAACCATCACTAAAGATCTTGGCAGAATCTCTTTTTCATCAATGTTCATCTTCCTCAACGCGTCCAACTGTATTATGTTGACAGAATTTCCTCCATCTACAAGAATCATGCGCACAAAATAGTTAGCAATATATAATGTAAACCAGGCTATCATGATGAGGATCTTGTATGGTGGTGAGGTTATCCTCGTCAAATGTGATCACTATGCTCCTTGTGAGACTGGTACTTCTAATCGGTCACTTGTCATTTTTCAGATTTAGTTTCTTTCACATGCCTTTTATCTGCTGAGTAAGATGTGTCGCGGATATTAGAACTTCCTGATATAAAATTTATAACTTGGCATCTTGGGGAGGAGACACTGCTCTCTTCTGAACTTCAGGATTTTAGGTTTTGGCTTTCTTTTTTCCTAATAATTCTTTGAGGTGGACCTTACTTAGGAGATAAGTTATTTCTTTCCTCAAAGCTGTACAATCATCAGTGTTGTGACCAAAGTCCTCATGGTAGGCACACCATTTAGACCTTCCTTCCACGCAGTTGAGGATTTCCCATCCTTCATTGGGCATCTTGCTTTTTCTCCTAGATTCTGCATAGCAAACATTAGTGCAGTTGTATCAACAAAAAACAATAATAAGATATTCTAGGATACTCTTTGTCGTCTTCATCTTCCTCCACTGCATTAACATGCGAGTTATCATGTTTAGAGTAAGGCTTGGGGCGATACGGCTTGCGGGGGGAATCCGCTTTCCTATTTGGCGACTCGTATTTAGGAAATTTGATCCTTTTATGGTTCTTTTTATCTTCTTTGAGCTTGATAACGGTTGTGGACTTCATCGAGATTCTTTCATGGATTCATGACGAGATTATCATAGAATGGGCAATCCTTCATCAGGCCCATCTTAAAGCTTCCACCACAACCGGCATATCGAGGTTTGGGATATCTAGAGCTTCCCGGCTAAATCTGATTATGTAATCTTTAAAAGATTAATTAGCATGCTGGGTTACTGTGTATAGATCACCTGTAATTTTCTCAAAGGATCTGCTACACGAAAACTGGTTATTGAACAAGTTAATTAAGTGAGCAAAATAGGTTATAGAGTTACCAGGGAGATTAAATAACCATTTTAAGACTGGCCATGTCAGGGTTGAACCAAAACCCTTATAGAGGTAAGCCTCTTTAATACTTGCACGGATTGGATTGATTTCCATCCTTTCCCTGTATTGAGCCACATGCTCCTCTGGATCCGTAGTTCCATCATACAATTTCATGCTTGGTGTTTGCAAGTTTTTGGGGATATCTACGTCGCATATAGACCACATAAATCTAGACTTCTTGTAGTCCTCGACAGGAACTTCAGCAATTGGCCTTTTGACACCAGGAACGTTACAAATCATATCCTTCCATTTCTATATTTCCCTTGATATGTGTGCATTCATACCTGTTCCCTACGAAACTGGCGGGTTAGTAGTAAATGGTGTAGTATTTAAATTGTTACCGATTTGAGGATGTTACATCCTTGAGGATCCAAGACCCTGATGACTAGGGCACCCAAAGCTTGCAGCTAGCTTAGTTGTAGCATCTGTTTGCATTGAGATGAAGTCATCTTCATGTACTTTGGAGGAATTCAACCGGTACTGACTGCGGATCCTAAGCTGGAGGATACTGGGTATAGTTATGGAGGCTGCGTCATGATCTCCCAAAGCATGGAGGATCCTTGAGAATCCAACATCATTGACCCTTGAGGATATGCCCCCACGCTCCTATATGAACGTGATCCAGGATGCCCAGCTTGCTGAGAAAATAAGGACCCTGACAAAGAATAAGTAACGGGTCCTTGCATGATTGCGGACCTTGCGGGGTATGCCGACTAGGATCCTTGATATTGAACACTTGAAGGCTCTACGGGGCGAAAGATGGAATTCTTTGGGATCAAGGGAGTGACATCCTCCATTGTTCTTTTTGATTTTTTGAGCTCCTCTATCTCCTTGAACAGATTCACGTTGGTCCTTGTTTGTTGATCCATCTGCTCCTTTACCTATCTAATCGAAGCATAAAGATAATTGTTAGATATTATTGTATCTGTGATTGGAGCCTTGGTGAAAACAAGAAATCCCGCTCTCTTGGATGAATCATCATTCTTCTTCTGATTTTTGATTGGAGGAAGAGGAAGGTTAGTTATCATTGATGAGTTAGTTGAGGGGGTAAAAACAGATGAAGATTTAGGCTGAGTACATTTTCAGAGATGAAGATAAGCAAAAAATAGTATTTGTTAAAAAATTGAAAAGATCAAACATCGTTTGCCCCACGGTGGGTGCCAAATTGTTTTGGTTAAAAATCTACCTAAGGATTTTTCATCCAAATTAGTAAAGTGAGGTGAAGTGTTTGATCAATGTAAAACGAATGTAAATAAGAATAACAACAAACACTGTAATTTATACGAGGAAAAGCCCTTGATCAATGAAGATCGCCGGCACAAAAACCTTGGTTGGTGAAAACTATCAGCACCGGTTTATATTAAATGGTAAAAAACAAAGTACAATCGAGAGGGGCTTTCTGAGATCATTATCAAGTGTTACAAGAGCGATCGAGACTGTTAGTGCATGTGAAATTGTTGATACACGATGTCCTTAGTTCATTGTACTTAAATGTTTATGTCTTTGATTCTTACATATGTGTAATACAAGGGTATTTTGGTAATATGATATGTGTTTGAATGTCTATTTACTATGAATGTTTCTTATTCTTATATCGTTTATAAATACACGCTTCAATGAATATTATATAGGGGTTTGTAGTAGTTATTCATAGTTCTGAGTTAATAATGATTCAAGAATATTATTGACTTAGTCTTATGGTTATTCATGCTAATGGACCATGCTTATGGACCAGTCGCACGACTAAACCAGGTGGCTTAGTTGCACGATTGAGTCATGAGACTGGCTCAGTCGCATGATTGAACCAATCGTATAGTTCAGTCGTACGTATGAACGAATCGTATGGCTCAATCGCACGACTAAAGCATGCTAATGGCTAATCGTAAGACTGTACACTACAACCTATAAATACCACGTAATTCATGAAAAAATGGAACACTTCGAATTTTTTCATACCTTAGCCGTCCAGAGAGCTCTATCACGTCCATCCAAATTCACAGTTCTTCCCAGATCCTTTTCTATTCATTCTTAATGTTGTTCTATCGTTAGTTTGATCCGGGTTTACATTCTCACTGATTGGATCGCCAATCAAATAGGATTTTGCACTATTTGATTAGGTTTCACATTGAATCAGTTAGTACTCCATATGTACATGGTCCTAACAAGTGGTATCAGAGCATTGGCTCTTGATTCTTCATGGATTTGATGGGTGTTTTGGTTAAAGTTAACGTTTCTTTATTCAAAAATCTATATTTTTGATACAAAACGAGTTTTTGACATGTGCATTATTCAAAAGTTTTGAAATTTTCGACTAACAACAGTTTAGGGTTTGTACAAAATCGTTTTGAGTCTAAACGTGTTCAAAATCTCGAATTTTCAAACTCAATAGTCTTAGTTGCATGATTGGCTCAATCGCACGACTGAATCTAATCGCATGATTCAACCGCACGACTGGACTCAGTCGCATCCCTAATCGTACGATTAAGCTGAATTGTACAATTGAACTCATTCGCACTCGCCATTCGTACATTGAACTCATCCGCATCCCTCAATCGCCCGATTGAACTCAATCATCTGATTGAACTAAATTGCACTATCCAATCGTACGATTGAACTGTCCATTCGCACGATTGACTCAGTCGTATAAGGTTTTTCAAGTTTGAGTATTTGACTTTGGGCATCCTCAAGTTTTGATAATATGGACGATCAGAACATCGCGTTTACTGCTGGAAAGGACTCACAAATCCAAAACCTCTTACTGCTGGAGAATGAAATTGGAAATCAAACAAACCTCTAAAACTATTGACTTTGGATGAATACCCATAATGGAAACAACAGTTTGAGATTTATCTTA
>BJCO01354725.1:0-11809 GCA_018326465.1 Flaveria floridana | reverse complement strand
TTTTTCTGATTCTAAGAAGTCTTATGTAGACAGTAGTTTAAGTAGTTTTGTTTTTGAAAAATATCTATCAGGCAATAGTTTGTTTAATAGTAGTTCAACTTGTTCAAATTCAAATGCTTATGAATCAAATTACAATGTTTTTGTTTCAAATGCTTGTGTTAATGAAACGGGTAAATGTTCAAGCCAATCTTCAGAAAATCAAACGAAAACTAATTCTTTTGAAAAATTCTTTTCTCATCCAATTGCATCTTTTACGCCCATTTGGATTTCTAAATCGAAAGAGAAGGAAATTATTTCCTCAAAGGTAAGTAATAAAATTGAACTAGAAGTTGATAACAGAAAGGTCACAAAAGGTAAATCAAACGCCATGTATGATGCTTACAGTGATTCTGATTCATAAATGTCTGAATGTGAAGAAGAAATTATTATGGATAAACCTTCTATTTCAAGATGTTCTAAGAAGGGTTTAAAGTCTCATTGTTTTATATGCACAAAGGATGATCATGTAGTTAAACACTGCCCAGAGTTAGATAATAGGAATATATATAGTAATTCTTTTAGGAATAGAATAAAGAATTTTGTTAATGATGTTTTTAATAAGCAATCTTCTGTTCCACGAAAAGCTGTCAAAAGCTATTGGCATGTTGATAATGGATGCTCCAGGCATATGACCGTGCTGAAGGACCTACTTACTAACTATCGAGTAATAAATGGAGGATATGTTGCTTTTACCGGAGAAAAGAATGGATGAAAGATGATCGGTCAAGGAGACTTTTCGAATGGTTCATTGACACTAGAGAAAGTGAACTCCGTGCCAGAGCTTGCATTCAATCTTTTAAGTGTATCATAAATCTATGATAAAGATATTCCTCATGTCAAATGAATGTTTGTTCCTTAAGCCAGAGTTTACTATCACAGAAGAATTGGTGATCATTCGAGCTCAAGAAAGAATGATACATATCAGTTAGATATGGGATTTCAAGAATCTACTTCGGCTGTGACTAGTCTTTTGTCAAAAGCATCATCATCTGAATCCTTTTTGTGGCACCATTGTTTAGGACATGTTAATTTTAGTAGTATCAATAAGTTGGTTAAGAACAATCTTGTCATGGGGCTACCACTTAAAGATTTCACTGTGGTAGAAAAGTGCATGGCCTGTGCTAAAGGAAAACAACACAAAAAACCACATAAGCTTAAAACTGAAAATTCCATTTCAAAAAACCCTTTAATTATTACATACTGACTTATTGGTCCTATCAGTGTCAAATCAATAGCTAAGAAATCTTATTGTTTGGTTGTCCACAGATGTTTTTTCGAGATATTCTTGGGTAAAATTCTAGCTCATAAAGGAGAAACTTCGGAGGATTTGCAGAAGATGATCCACATCATTGAATCAATCAACAAAAGGAAGGTTATAGCCATTCTAAGTGACAATGGAATAGAGTTCAAAAACCAAATCTTTGATTCATTCTATGTTGGCAAAGGAATTCTCAGACAGTTCAGTGCTGCCAGGACACCTCAACAAAATAGGATTGTGTAGAGAAAGAACCAAACATTGATTGAAGTGGCTAGAACTATGTTGATTGAGTCCAAGCTTACAATTATTTTCTGGGCAAGGACAGTCAACTGTGCTTCCTATGTGCTTAATCGCCTGCTTAACATGAAATATAACATGAAGACTCCATATGAGTTGCTTCTTAATAGGAAACCTTTGATTGACTTCTTTCGTCCTTTTGGTTGCTAATGTACTTTGCTTAACGCTCAAGCTCAGAAGTCAAAGTTTGATGCAGTCTCTAATGAATGTTTCTTCGTTGGTTATTATACCTCACAAAAGGTGTATCAGCTCTGCAACAAATGAACACGCATCGTGCATGAGGCCTTCTATATTGACTGGCAGGAATCTAATTCTCCAAAGATGGGATCTGATCCTGCTTGGTTCTATGATACACAAACTGTCTTCAATTCGTTTAATATTCCATTTTTTATGATGATGATGTTTCTTGCTCTAACATTAATATCATTCCTCCACCTGAACCTTTATCACCTCCATCAAACAATGACCCTATCCCTCCACCTGCAACAGATCCAATCCAAACATCTCAACCTGATCCTCAACCTTCACAACTATCACAACCCATTCCTTCATAAAACCCTATTACCATCACAATTTGCACCCTCATCTTTATCCTATCCACAAACACTTACCACGAATTTAAAACTCTAAAGGATCATCCTCATGATAACATCATTGGATCTGTCACTAATAGATTCAGGACTTGAAATCAATCTGTTTTGATTAATGAATGTGTCTATGCATACTTTTTGTCTTAAACTGTTCCCAAAAATATCTCAGCTGCACTTCAAGATCCAAGTTGGTTTAGTTAGTGCAATTAGAGATTCAACAGTTCAGGAAGTTAAAAGTTTGGGAGTTGGTTGATCTTCCTCCAAACAAATTTGCCATTGGAACAAAGTGAGTTTTTAGGAACAAGCCAGATGATCGTGGTGTGGTTCTCACAAACAAAGCCAGATTGGTAGTTCAGGGATTCATACAAGAATATGGAATTAACTATATTGAGGTGTTTGCTCCACTCGCTCGAATTGAAGCCATCAAAATCTTTCTTGCTCACGCTGCTCATAAGAACTTCAAAGTTTTTAAGATGGACTTGAAATGTGCATTTCTATACGGGAGTATTGATAAGGAGATGTATGTATGTTAACGACCAGGTTTTGAGGATCCTGATTTTCCATACAAAGTTTATAAACCGGATAAGTCTTTGTATGGATTACATCAACCCCTCGTATCTGGTATGAAACTTTGACACAGTATCTGCTCAGCAAGGGTTTCTTGCGTGGCACTATAGATAAGACACTTTTCAAGAACGAGGTTGATGGTGAAATGCTCATTGTTCAGGTGTATGTTGACGATATTATCTTTGGGACAACTAGTGCGAACTTGGGCAGAGAATTTGAAGAAGTAATAAAGGATCGCAATGAAATGAGCATGATGGGGGAGATGTGGTTTTTCTTAGGCTTGCAGGTTGAACAAAAGTCGGATGGAATTCTCATTCATCAAGAAAAGTATGTTCTGGAGATTATTGCCATGTACAAGATGGATTACGGTTCTCCAGAACTTACTCCATTCACTGCTCAAACATGTTTAACTCTAGATGATAATAGCAAGTCAATGGATGCTCATCATTATCGCTACATGATTGGATCTCTCATGTATCTCACTGGAAGCCATCCAGATATAACCTTCACCGTGTGCTACTATGTCCGTTTTCGAGCCAATCCAAAAGAGTCACATGAAAAAGCTGTTAAACGCATTTTTCGTTATCTTATGGGTTCCTCCTGTTTGGGTCTTTGCTATCCAAAAGGGGGGAACTTTGATTTACATGCTTATTCTGATAGTGATCATGGTGGTTGCAGGATAAACAGGAAGTCGGTAACCGGTGGATGTCAATATCTTAGGGATTGCCTTGTTTTATGGTAAAGCAAGAAGCAGATAGTTATAACTATTTCAATAGGAGAAGCTGAATACATTGCTGCATCAAGCTGCTGCTACCAAGTGCTTTGGATCCAACATTAGAGGATGGATTATGGAATCAATTTCCTTCATACTTCACTCTTTTGTGACAATGAAGCTGCAATTGGAATTGCCTAAAATCCAGTTCATCACACGAGAACCACGCACATTGAAACAAGAGTTCATGCAATCCATGATGCTCAGGAGAATGGTTTCATTAATATTATCCCAAGTGATACAAAGAATCAAAAAGCAGATCGTTTCACTAAAACTTTTGACAAACCTCGCTTTTTTGAATTCATCTCTATGTTGGGCTTAATATCCTTTTGATAACCCGTTTTCATAAAATTCTTGTAAATTGGGTAAATAATTTTCTGTTAATATTTCTTTTGTGCTCGTGAAACTTCGTGTCCCATATTCCGACAGTTTTTTTCTTTTCATATAAAATAGAAATTTTTGTTTAGATAGCAATCAAATAGAAATTTCGGGGATAATAAAGAACAAACTTTAAGTTTTTCAATTTTTTGGTTTTTTAGGAATCCTAGAATCTTAAAGAAAAAGAGTTTGAAGGAGGTCAAATGGTTTTGTGCTGGGATATGCAAGGTAGGTTCATCCCAAAAACGAAGTAAACAATGATCGTGTGGCCAAAATAATTGTTCAAGAGCTCGGTAATAAGCATCATTCCCATGACATCTTAGCCTTCACAAAGAAACAAATTCTTGTCAAAAATTGGTTGAGAGTTTTAAAATCTCTGTTCTGATTTCCCTAAAATTCCAAATCACCCTCACCCTAGCCCTGAATTAAGCACCTATTTAGCAAAAACAAACGCTTCTACTTATGCTCTTCAGAAAAGCCTCTGTTTTAAGTCACTTGTGACTCTTTCAGAATGTACAATAACAATAATTTCACGTGCTTATCTCCTCTGCTATGTGTGAATATTGACCCGGAGTGGTGAAACTCCTCTGTTATACGTAAGTATAGACCTAAAGTTTCACCAGCGTGTTTTTGATGATCATCTCCTCTGTTATACGTGAGTATAGACCTGGAGCTCTCATCATCTTACCTCGAAATTATAACCCAATGTTTGTTTAAATCAAAAGATTATTGTCAAAAGGTCCACCAATCAGATGCTATTGAAAAACATTCACAATGGTCCTGAAATGATCATTGTCTATGTTAGCATCTTTGGAGAATCAAATGCAAAATCAGGCAGAGTCAATCATATTGTTCAATAATCCATGATGACAAGATAAGTTCTTTGCCGAATGTCTATGGGGACCAAGTTACCAGAGCATCTTTAATCAAACTTAGAACATGATAAAGAAAGTTGTAGATTGCTCATTCAAAAGAATAAGGTAGGGTTTAAAAGGGGAGATGTTTAACGAATCTCTAGAAAACTTGTAGAAAAAGAAAAAGAATAAATCCTTTATGGCTATATTGTTTTATTTCAATATTTCTTTATCTTATTTTCCTTTTATGTGTTTGGTGTTGTGGGGTGGAGAAGTTTTAATAGGCACAATGTCACATTTCTCAACGAAACTAACTTTCGTTCGTTGTTTCGCTGAGAGAAATTGGAGTGTCATCTGCACTTTCGCTTGTCGCGGATATTCACGACTTGCATCTTGGTCCCGGGCGTAACTAAAGTTTCGCCCAACGAAACTAGGGCTTGTATAAAATAAACAATGCTGGGTGAAATCACATTTTCCCCCGACCTGTTCGAACCCTAAGACATGAGCATCAACTGTCATACTTTGATCTACCTTGTTTCCGTCATATTTGTGTGTTTTAAAGCATTCAAGTAAGTGTCGCTTGCCCCTAATATTCATCTAATTTGAGTTTCATCCGTACATTTTGCCTTTAGATTGATCTGCGCAGTTATTGCTCATTTATGTTCGTCCAGCGAAACTAGTGTTCATTGGGCGAAATTGAACAGAAGTTCACTTGTTATGAGCGAAACTGTCTAGTCATGCTGTTTGCGTGCACTAAATAGTTTCGCCCGGCATGATTGCAACGAAACTATAGTTTCGCCCGAGCCTGAATCTGACTCTAAATTTTAGCAAACTTAGAGTTTCACCTTGGCGAAATTACAGTTTCACTCTTAGCAAAACTGTGGTTTTTGCTCTGGTTTTGTTGGTGAAATTACAACTTCCCCCAGCAAAATTGTATTTTTTCTTGGCGAAACTACAATTTCTCCTGAGCAAAACTGTTCTTTTTTTATATTTCTTTGTTATTTGTTTTGTTTCATTAATTTCTTTCTAACAAACTTTCGTTTATTCCTTTTTCAGCCAACATGTCAACTATAAAATTCGAGGCAATGTGCAATATCGCTGCATTCGTGTATGACAACCACAAAAAGACCATCATATATCATGACCGCATTAAATGGTTTAAGGAGTCCAGGATTGCCTATACTATTTCACATTCTCCAACCGTTTACAATCAATAAATTGATGATTTTTGGAGGACTTCTATACTGGATGTTGGTGTTACCCCTCATCGAATCAAGGCAAGAGTTCATGATCACGGCATAGCATTCACAGAAGAAGATGTAAACAGGATTCTGCACTTACGAGAAGATTTTGGTGATGAGTTTGCTATATATGATTCAGATTTGTTTGAAGCATTTAGGAGCATTGGGTATGAGGGTCCAGCTCTTGGATACAAGACGGAGTATAAGAAATCATACCTGATCAAGGAATGAAGATATATTGAACATGTATTCATAATGTTTCTGATCAGAGGAAAGGAGGGTCAGATGGACTAAACTTTCACTGGGCTAGAGATATAATCTTTTTTTACAAATGTGAAAAAGCTAACATCGCTAGACTCATCTTTAACTTCATGATCGAGAACATCAATGCCATGAAAAAAGAGAAATGGCTGCTTTGCCCAAGGTTTGTTCAGAACATTCTCAACGATTTGCAACCTGATCAACAAACTATTAGAGATGTGTTGAGTCTGGTACCAATGAACTCAAGGATATTTGGAGACTGTAGTGCTGTTAGACACAACCATTCTTGGAAAATAAGGTATCTTTGGAAAAACCTGCAACTAGAAGCCACATGGCCATATATCAGAAGCTTGATAGAAAATGAAAAGAAAAGGGCTGCAAAGATACCAAGAAAAACTGAGGAAGTAAAGAAAACGAAGAGGTACACAAAAGAAAACGAGTATAACCTTGAAGAAGAGTCAGATGAGATGGAAGAGGAACTAACAGTTCAAAAGGAGAAAAGAACAAATAAAAGAGCCTAAGAACAATCTGTTGTTGTCGGGGAGCTCAGAACTAAGCACCGACAGAAGAAATCTTCAGAAGCTGCTCAGAAGAAGGACATGAGGTTCGAACTGGATCAGGATGTGATTGGAAATTTGAACACATCATTGGCAAACAAAATAGGAATGATCAAGACAAAGTTAATCAATCAAGAGATAAGAGATAAGGAGAAAGATGCTCATATTGAAGGGTTGAAGAGGATCATGATTAATCAACAATATCCAATCAAAAGTCTGCTTAGAGAATTGAATGATCTGAAGGTGCACGCCGGCCAACTCAACATTCTGATAGAAGCTGACATGGATGATCTAACTGATCTATCCAAATACCAGATCTTGCAAATGGGTAGTTCATCCAGGGCTGGAGAAGGTACTAGTGGTGCTGGTGGTAGTGGCGCTGGTGTTGAGATTGAAGAAATCCATATGACTGGATTTGTTAATCTAAGTGGAAGTGAAGCTGGTGAAGGTGGAAATGATGGTGATGGATCAGATGCAACTTAAGTGGTTGTTTTAGAAGGAGACAATGATGATATGGGGATTAACATGGAGGATTTTACAGGAGAGGAAGTTATACAAAAGGAGTTTACACTAATTGATGAACCAGAGACTGAGGAAGGAAATAAAGAAGATGTTGAAGATGATCCAGAGCAAGAAGCAGAGGGTTACGATTTGAAAGAAAAAAAAATTACATATCTCTACTTTAAAATCTCTGAAAAAGGTGATTGTGTTGACCTGGACAAATCAGACTGGTTTGAGAAAGAAACTCCTGCTGAAACTCCTTTATTTCAAAACATGGATGAACCAAACACCAAATCACTGGACCAAAAGATTATAAGTTGGAAATACAATAGGATTTTGAATGTGTATATGATAAAGAGAAAAGGAGGTGATATTAGTTACTTCAATCACCGCATGAACTTGAAGACGCTACCAAGATGGGATCTCAAGAGGTTGGCATGACCCCCTTTGTAAATGCAGACGAAAGCCCCTAAGGCCAAAGTGATTGAAGTAGAACTGCAAATGGCTGCAAGAGAAAACTTCGTGACTTTTGGGTACCAAAAAACTATCCGAAAGAAGTCCATAGTAGATATCAAAACCCTAAATTTTGCAACATTCCAATATTTTCATGAATATAATGTAAAGCAATAATTTTTATTATAAAATAAGTAATGTAAACGTGTTTCAAATATTAAAAATCCAAACTTTAATGATTCTTAAGATTATCCATTAACTCAAATCATGTTTCTAGTAAAATTCTTCATATTTTTAATTGTAGCCCTATACTATACAACTTGTCTATTCCCATCCTTGCTAAAATTATATTTGTAATTGTTCTCTATACTTTATAAACATAACTAACAAATCTTTGACTTGGTCTAGTATATATTTAGATTCATTTCAGCCGATATGTAGTAATATGGCAAGCAAAAGGTTCTGGCTAAGGAAAGACGGGGTACTTAAGTGATAAAAATCCACCAACTCTTTCCTGGGAATCCTTTTGTTGGATGTGGTATTTTGGGATGACACATATCTAGTATACGAAAATGATTCTTCAATATTTACAATAACAACCCTTCACCTATAGACAAATACAATAAACTAACTAAATAAACTTACTCAAGGCAATCCTCACTCCAAGGTGAGTTCATTGTCCCATTTTCTTTTGTATTTTTGGGTGGAAAAATGCTCTCTATATCAAACTAGGAATTCAAATTCTAAAGTTAAAGTAGTCTTTTGCAAAGTCAATGAAAACTTTCTTCTACTAGTAAAACTAAATTGATTATCATGTTGCTATATTCTATGACACTTTTTACTATAAGGTCCCTCATTTTCTAAAATCGACACAACCATTAGATTCGGTGAAGCCACGGGTGTACTTAGGTAGATCTATGACATATTTTAGCATGTTTTCAGGTAATGGAAACTAAGTTTGTTGCTTCGCTCATGCTAGGTTTCAAGTATAAGATTTAGTTAGACCTAGTTACATTGAATAAAATGAAGACTCATTTATTTGTTTGGTTTATTTGTTATTAGGATTGAATGCAACTAACTATTCAGTTTTTATAATTAATTTCCTTTGGTAATATTTATCCTTGTGTTATGATTCAATTCATCAGGCCTCGGTGTTTCCGCTTTAGCCGGGGTGTGATAGATTGGTATCAGAGCCTTGGTTATAGAGAATTACGTTATTAGAAATGGAATGAGCTAGGCTATAACTAAGTACCTCACACATGAGACCTTTCATGTATCTTATATGCTTAGATAGGACTTTATCTGTACTATAACTAAGTACCTCACGTATGAGTCTTCTCATATATCCTATATGCTTAGATAGGATTTAATATGGTGTGCCTTACATGATTATTCTTATACTTTGATTACAATCAATTCACACATAATTATCAATTCATATTCTTAGGCATTTTTCCTAAATTAAAAGGATTTTTAAAATCTCAAATTTTGAATTCTTACTTATGATTTTTAAATCCCGTCAAAGTCTGAGTCCCATAACTGACACATGCAATGTTGAAAGAGTTAGAAGCCTGTATCTCAGGGTGTTCTATCTATGCAAGGTATTCATATAAATCCAAATCAACCAATGGTTATGTTTACCTTACCTGGGAACCCTTGGGGTGAGTGTCTACTTATAGGTACACATGTCCTTATTAAGGTTGTGGTTGACCTAATACTTTGATAAGTCAACATAATCGCTTTGGTTTCTGAACTGAACATTTACAGTCGAAAGATCTTATTGTTATTTTGAATCATCTTATCCTTGGTTTTTTATTTTTCTGAAATTATAAAACAGATTATCTATTTCTCATAAAATTACTTACCCATCAAAACTCATGGAATGTAATTTCCTTAATAGCATGGCTCCTTGTCGCAATAGTGCTGAAACAGCTGAGCTTGTTGCACTCTTCACGTAACATCTTGCAACTATTATTCCCGGCATGATAGCTCAGATTAGTGTTTCTCTTCGTAACACTGGAAGTTCTAGAAGCGGTGGAAGTGGTGGAAATGCTAACAATGACACTATCACCTATAAAACATTCATGTCATATAAACCTACTAATTTTTATGGACGAAGGATGCAAGAGGCCTATTGCAATGGTTTGAGAAAACGGAAGCTAGTCTAGATATGAGTTAATGTCTAGCAAACATAAAGTGAAGTATGCTTCAAGCTATTTCCACAAGAAAGCCCTTACCTGGTGGAATGCCCAACTCCAAGCAAGGGATGGCAATGGTGCCATAGATATGCCTTAGAATGAATTTTGAGAATAAATAATCCGAGAGTTCTGCCTGGAGAATGAACTTCAAAAGGTAAAGACTGCGATGTGGAACCATACTATGGATGGAGCTGATCACATGGTATACACCAACCAATTCCATGAACTTTGTACCCTAGTGCCCCACATGGTTACACCTGTGAGCCGTATGATTAATCGCTACATTAAAAAATTGAGCCCCCAGGTCAGAATCCTTACTTTATCTACTTCACCAACTACTCTTGAAGCTGCTAATCTCCTGTCGACTACCATAATTGTGACACCTGTCACCAAGATAGGTATGTTGGCCTTGGCATTGTTTTGATTTTGACTTTTTACTATGAATTTTGTCTTCATTTGGGCTTGGTTTTGAATTATGGTTCCTTTCTTGTCGAGACAACATTTTGGCCCAATCGGCCTATGTCTTTATGATGGGCCTAGATTGTATAACATTATAAGACTAGTGGGCTTGTCATCTTATGAAGCCCTGCATAGTGAGCCCGATCAAGGGTTCTCTATAATGTAAAACTCAAAACATAACCGCAACACAAGTAACCTTACATCCATGGGCTTTGCCTAAAGCCTAGCAATAAAACAAAGTGGGCTCAAAACAATATAAATTATCCGAAGTATAAGGCATGTGATAGCCCGTTGGAACCGTCTTCGCGTGTGGAATTCGAAAATGTAAAATTTGGATGACAAGCGGTTTGACACGAGACAAATTTCATGGGGCGGGCCAACGGCCCGAAGGCCCTCCTCCCTTCCCATTTTCGGTCGCAAAGGAGTTAAGGGGGGTATTCCCCTTGCCTTGGCCTCATTCTCACAAATTGTGGAACTCCCTTGAAACCCTAGCCACATCGTTGTCAAAATTCTCTCTTCCTCTCTATAATCCATCAAAGAAATCTGAAAACACTTGTGCATCCATCGAGTTTTGACAATCAAAGCATGCAAGAGCTTTAAACTAAGTTAGATACACTCGTCTTCAAAACTACGGTAAGCAAAATACATTTTTGATGAAGTTTAGTTCTAGTTTTACTCTAGAATCACCTATATTCAAAATCTTCATCTAATAATCTCTCAATCTTGGTTTTGGGTGCTAGATCGTGAAGATTTAAGCTTTACGATAGTCGGATTCACCGATTGGTAAAACCCTAGTTCTTGAATATTGTTGGGTGATCGAATCAACAATAATGGGTTGTAACCGTGAATGATCCGCCCTTAATCAAAATTTTGGACCTATAAACATTTTGTAATAATTAAAAATCGTTCCTTGAAAGAATTGATGGGTTGAATAAACCGAAACAATGAAACTATCATGTAAAGTTGCAAACTGGGAGACTAAGGAACTAACAATCTGTTTGGGACTAAAAAATTAAGTAAAATAAGTGTTTAATCGATGTTTTGAACAAATAGAATCTGGAGTAAAAGCATTTTTATATATTCGGGTTGTTAACAAGCTCATATTGAAATTTGGGACGCAAAGGAACAAAACTAACAAACTGGACAACTTGTTCTCAGAAATTTAGGTCATCTTGCACACGTCATAACTTGGTCAAAATACACCTAATTGGGGCAAACTCTATGTCTCAAATGTAGCTGTACGAGATCTCATCTGAAACAGAGAACAAGGAGCAGCCTGCATTCCCGACGGTGCCAGTGAGCCTAGACTTAGTTGCTAGTGGACGCAGGTCGGTGACGAGGTCTATGAGGAGGACCTTTAGGCTATGTGGGTTTAGAGCACCCA
>BJCO01354720.1:0-10328 GCA_018326465.1 Flaveria floridana | reverse complement strand
TCCTACTACAACGTCAAAACCTCCTAATTTAATAGGCATCCGATCAATATCAAAGGAATCACTTTCTAAGACCAATTTTCAATTTTCGATGATTTCGTTAGTTTCTATTATATTACCGTCAGCTAGTTCTACTGTAAATGTTTCGGTTAAAGTACAAGCAGTCATATCAATCAAAGGCCTAAAGGTAGTAGAAACAATACTAGCAGTTGCCCATGTATCAAATAGAACGATAGCAAGATGATAGTTTAAGAGAAACGCACCGTTCACCACATCAGGCTCTTTACGAGCACCGTTCGGATCCATCACGAACGCTCTTCCCTTGGGCTTGTTAGGTCGAGTGTCCTTGTCTCTTGCTAGCTTAGGGCATTTGTTCCTCAAATGCTCTGGATCTCCGCACTCACAACATTGCTTTCCAGGCTCAATAGTGCAGTCTTTAATCAGATGACCAGGTCTCTTGCACCGAAAACAAGGCATGGGGTTGCACTCCCCTTGATGATGAAGCTTGCATTTGTTATAGAAGGGGCTTGTTCCCAGATACAACCTTCTAGCCTTTCCACCATGGTCATTTCGTCTTGCCTCTTCACTAGATCTTTTGCTTGAACTGTTGCTGCTACCGACCGCCTTCCTACAATCGAACCATGTCCTTTTCTCTTCTACTGCCTTCTTCTTGTCCTCAGTCCTTCCATGCTCAGTCTTCCTGGCCCTAACTAGGTCATCAGTTAGGCTACTAGTGAAATCCACTACAGCTTGCAGGGTCGTAAGCCAGGAAGACCGGACCATGCCTCTACCCGTGGGTGTAATCCCCAAATGAAGTGGGTTACACCCTTAGATTCGAGCATCACCAAACGTGGTACCAGTCGAGACAATTCCATGAATCAATTGATGTATTCAGTGTAGTTCGTTCCTTTCATCTACAGACTCAGAAATTCAACCTCCAGATTCTCTAGTTGATTGATCGGGCAGTACTTGTTGGTGATGATTACCCTGAACTCAGACTAGTTCATTCTACCAACGGTATTTCTGCCTTGGGGCTGAATGATGGTTTTCCACCATTCTAGTGCCGGTCCTTTGAGAGGTTGGGAAGCAAATCTCACTATATGTTCATACTTGCGTTCGCTGATATTCAACACAGCTTCAATTTCATCTAGCCACCTATATGTTTCAATTGCACCCTCAGTGCCATAGAAGTCCTTTGGCTTAATGTCTTGTAGGAGCACCCATTCCTTATTGCTTCAGCCTCCTCATTGTTGCCTTCATCGTTATTAGGTCCAGTAGTCCCGGTGGCGTTTCCTTGATTAGCATTGATCTTGGCAGTTATTGTTGGGATCACGTTAGCAATCTGCTGAGCCATAAAGTTGACAATCATTTCGTCATTCACTTGGTTGGTATTCCCTCCAAGTGGTGTTTCGGGTGGAGTAGGTGGTTGGTTCCCACCTCGGGTAGCTCCTCGTCTGCCAGCACGAGTTCCAGGCCTAGGAGGCATTCTAATAGCATCATAGATAAATTCATTTAGCATCTTATACATTTTGGTTTTAGTCATTATATTGCATCATAATTACTCCTATTATAAACTACAATCACGCATTGACGTTTCACTCAAAGTATACGGAGGTAACTACCTACAAGTAACTATCAATCACCCAACACAAGGATTAACAGATTAAAAATAATTCCTCCTAAAATGTTAGCATCATAAATTAATAGTTTTATGGATAAATCAAACATAGAGTCAATCATACATAATAATAAGTGTCATTGCTTCACAAATTGGAAGGTGCCATCACCCCTATAAATAGAATAGTTTCTGAAATAAATAGATAGATAGTTTCTCAGATAGTCTTGTAGCCTACTCCCATGCATTCAAACATCAGCACATCACCCCTGCCACTTCTTCTTCAACCATTCGAACCAACCTGAGCTTTTATTCCTTTGCTCTTGCTCCAAGCGTTGCACGCTATGTGACACCATCATCGCCTGAAACTGAGCGGACTGTGAAGTTCGCGTGGCGTGTTGGAGGGTCAACTCGTGACGCTGGATGGTCTTCAGTATCTCGCTCAAGGTAGGGTTTGATGGACCAAAATCACTAGCCTGATGGCTTGACTGGGAGTAGGGGTCTCCAGCGAGCACACCAGGTCCATCATACAAGCCACACCTCGGTGGCATCCGGTACTCGTCGTATGGAAGGCGTCTAGGCGGGGCAAGCATAGGCGGTGCGAGTGCTGGAACCATCACAGGAGGAGGTGGAGGAGGGGTATCCTAAAAGATACTAAGGATCCAGGTCTAGCATTCTTCCTAGGTTGAGTGATAACACGATCTCCCCTATTCCCAATAGGTGGGAGCGCGTTCAGCTTCTGGCCGGAGATGTCGAGGAGGAGTCCTCTGATAGCTCAGTGCTGTCAGAAGTTGCAGATACCCAGCCGGGATGTCCACATCTTTGCAGGCATGCCTCGTACTCAGTCTAGGGCTTAGCCATCCTAAGAGTCCTAACGGGAGCTGTCTCGTCAATCGGATGTGAAGGTGCCTTTCCTCTGTCAGCCATAATCTGGTTATCCTGTAATAATTATCATGAGTAATTTTGTTTCTCATAACTCATGATCATAATAATAGTACAAGTAGTAACAGTGATGGCAATAGTATCATATAGCAGTAGTATCAAGTAGTAGTATCAATAAGCAGTAGTGTCAATGAGAGGTAGTATCATCAAGCAGTAACAAACATGAAAGTTCAATGAAATTATCTTTAGACCGTGTTAAGAAAATCTCTTAAGCCATTTAATCTAACATTTCACACCTTTGGGATTCGTGCAGGAATTCACGCATCCGATTAATTCATGATTACATTGATCAAGTGTACTCATCAATTTATCCTACCCGCTTACCCTAACATTCACCCAAGCAAGGACAATCCTAAGGTATCAGGGTTGTAGCCTAAGGTTTACTAAGGTATTCCCGGCTTCTCTACAACCTGTGGCTCTGATACCAATCTGTCACACCCCGGGCCCAAGGAGGGTGGGACGTCACAAACTAGCAACAAATATGGCAGCGGAAACAAACCATCATAAGAGCACACAAGTAGAGAAATCACATGCCATTACATTAATTAATAAAATCCAGGACTATACTGTCTAGCCTGGTTACAACTGAATTGTTTCAACATATGGGTACATAGTTTAAAGTAAATTCTGATACAAATTGACCAAAACTTTAAGTTTGCAATCAATAGTTCCATGAGGTCAGGGTACTAAGTCATCTACAAGTCCTCTAAGTCCTGCTAGACCTCCATCAAGGGTTACCTGAAACATGCTCAAAAAGATTTTATGTCAACTAAAAAGTTGGTGAGTTCAAGCTCTTAAAGTTTAAAAACAAAAGGGACACTTAAAGTCCACATGTTAAAGTTTTAGTATCAATTCTCACTGTTATGGGGTCACAATCAACCCTGCACTCAGTCCCGGCTAGCCTCTTCTAAAGTTAAGTTGTACCGGTTAGCCCCGAAGGGAGAACTGAGCCTCAAAACAGTGTATCATACCTGATGTAAGGTTCACCATAGTATCTTATAAAAACCTGTCACATGACACTAACGATCCCTCAGGATCTCAGTGGGGTACCCTTCCTATAAAGAAGGCATTGTGTATGGGGGATTCACCAAGTAGATCTACCCATATAAAACAAGCGGTTCACAAAAGAATTAATGTTTGTGATTAAACTATGAGTAGGTATCAACAATATCCACAACATAAGAATCATATAATAACATAGAAAAATTTTCAGTTCAAAGGAGCATGCTTCATCCCCTAAACAACAATAAAAAGGGGGACACGAGAACTCACCTTGGTATCAAGCAACGGTTTCCTTAAGCACCGAGAATATCCAAATCCTAGCACCCTATGATCATGATATAGGTAATAAGATATATATTCTTAGATCATTGGAAGTGTAATTGAGTGCATGTTTATGATTAACGGTGTACGTGGCTTCGTTTCTTAGAAGTTTGCGTCAAAGGTTTCCTTTTTAGGAAAGTTAGGGTTTTGGCACGCGTATGTTAAGTTTTAAGATTCTTTAAAATTTTTTAACATACTAGTAAGTTAAATATTATTTTCTAGGCACGAGGTTACTGAAATTTGGTTAAAAGTGCAGAATTTACACTTTTGGCCCTTCAAGTTTTAAAATTTACAATTTTTACCCAAAAGTTTTCTTTTTACAGTTTTGACACCTAATATTTTCTTAAGCCTTTTAAAGCCTATTTGAGCCTATTAGAGCCCTAAAATTTTCAGTTCTTACTTAGTAAAGTTCTAGAACACAAGTTTCTAGTTACCAGTTTTGGTAAAACCGACAATTCCAAACGTCTAGTTTTGAATCTCCTAATTTTAACCAAATTACCACTCTAGTTTCTATCTCTTACTGAAATAAGGTGATTTTAATTGATTTTTGGCTCCTCGTTTATTTTTAAGATTTTATCTAATTTTCCCGATTTACATTCACTTTTTGTTAGGTAAATTCATAGAAATGACCTAATATCCCAAAAATTCACCAAATTCGATTTATATCACTAAAATAATTATTCTAAGGCCTGAAAATTCTTAGATTATAAGTTTTTCATGTTATATCTAGAAGTTTTTCATGTTATATCTAGTTTTCTTGAATTATTTCCATATTTCGGGTCACCAAATGAGCTTGTTTTGCCTAGTACATTATTCTTTTGACATCTTCAGCCTTCACCACTAATTTACCATCATTTAGCATAATAAACTACTAAAAAATGCATCCTAACCCTTGGGTCTACCATGCATCACATATATGTTGTGCGTATTTGACGATTACAGCCCTTTTACACTTGTGTAACTCTATAAATCGTACCCCAAACATCACATAATCACTTTTGCAACTTTCAAATCAGATTATAATGATGTTTATTTACAGTTTTGAAGCATGTTTTTAACTTTGGGTGGAAGGGTTTACAATTCAAGATGATGGATGGTGCAATAGTACATAAAAGAGGGTTTTCAAGGTAGAAATCCTTGTATATCAACCCTAGATTCATGATTTAACTTAGAATAGTACCTTGTGTGAAGTTTGAATCCCATAGATACGAGGTATGGGTGGTGAATCTTCTGCTTAGAACAATAAGAGTGATGTTTATAGTAAGATAGAGATGGGAGTTCATTGTACTTACTAAATAACAGGTTAGAAGGCTAAAATGAGCAAAAGATCTTCGGAGTGGGGCTGGAACCTTGTTGTTCTTCGGAATGTTATTGAAATGCACAAGTGTTAGAATGTTGTGTATGTGTGTTTCCTCGATTGAGAGAAGGACCGAGAGAGAGAGAGATATGAAAGAATGAAGTGAAAGGATTTGCATGTATGGAAAAAGAAAAAGAGAAGGGTAGAGTGTTGGAATGGTTTTTGGGATTTCGCAGATTATATTTGGTTGGTGGTTTGGGCGGCCATGCAGAATATTATATTTTTATTTGTTTTATTTGTATTTTATTATTATTATTTTGTTAAGTTGCGGGTGTGCTAGGGCACCCCATATTCGAGTATGTCTAACTGTTGAAAATTTATATATCCGAAATTGCCTCAAATAATCATACAAAAGATAGCTTCTATACAGGAATAAGTTTCTACATTGTTAAATATCAATATTGGATGTAAAATAAGTGTGGAAAATAATCAGAAGTTGAATATATACACAAATATGTAAGTAAAATTCTAGGCGCATTACCACTATTTAGGCGCATGACTATTATTGGGGCGCATGAGACAGGTGCATGACAACTGTGTAGGTGTATGAGCACTGCTGAAATGCCCAAGACTTAGCCGTATGGGTATTGTCTAGGCGCATGGGAACTGTTCAGGCACATGACTTAGAAATATTTCCACTTAATATTTTGCATAAGTCTTTGACTCACTTTGAGGTCGAGGAAGGGTTGTTACACTTTTGTTAAGAAAGGTTTCAGCATCCTTTGACTGTGACCTTGGTACTTCAATACCTTTGTCAAACTTGTCAAAGAAGTTCTCATCAATAGTTGTTGGTTTATCATTCAATTCCACCTTTTTATGTAGGGTCCATCTTTGAGACTTCTGTTTATCTTTCTTCTTTGGTTGTACCTTAGATTCAACTGACTGAGTCTTTACTCTCTCACCCTTTTGTTATTGTTGAACATCAGGAGCAGCTATCTTCTTTGACTTTTCAGCCTTATTCTTTGGTCGGTTCTTTGGTACTTTTGAATCTTTGATGCTCTCATCTGATTAGGAATCTGTTTCATTTGACTCAGACTGCTTCTTCTTAGAAACTTTTGTTTTGTTCTTCTTGTTGAAGTAGCATTCTTGAGTAGAATGATTATTCTTATTGCAGATAGCACAATGCCTGTTGAAGTAGCAATCAGATGCATATGGTTGTTCATGTTACAGATAGAACAATAACTGCAGAAGTAGCAATCTTCAGTGTTGTGATTTGTCATATCACACCACTTGTAGTATTTATCTTCTGTATCACTTTTAGATTCAACCTTCTTTTTGTTTTTCAGTTGCTTTTTACAACCTTTCAGCTCTTTTTCAAATATTGCTACTCAAGAGTTTTTGCCTCTTACGGACATAATGTCAAAAGGTTTTGATGATTCAGCAGCTGTCTTTTGTTGATGAGGCATAACCTTAACGTATTTCTTGCCTGTGTGATTGATTGTTGAAGCTTCAGCTGAGGTTTTCTTCACTTTGACTAAGCTTTCAGCAGAAGTTGGCTTCTTCCGTAGATGTGTTGCGGATGACTGTTTAGTTGAACTAACTATTGTACTCATCCGAGAATGATCTACTTATGAATCTTGAATCTCATCAGCATTCTTCTGCCGTAGAAGATCTGCTGAAGTTGTGGAATTGGTTTTCCTGACCATTTTTACGGAAGTAGTTTTTGCTTTTTCCGTAGAACTTACACTTGCATCACCTTCAGACCTTGGGAATGTTGGTCGGTTAACTTGCTGCTTGTTTAGCTCTTGAATCCCAGCATTCAATTGAGCTATCATTTTCTAGATGGTCTTCAGCAAGTTTCTTTGTTGAGGTGGATAGGGTACTTTGATTTCCTCAAGCACTTCTGGTGTTGAAGGTTCAAATTAACACCAAACTTGTTCCCTTACCTTTATCATCACCTTGTTGTTCAACATGATCATCCGGCTCAAACAGATCATCTTATCCATCAAAATCAAAATCTGATTCATCTTGTTATGAAACTTCTGAATCAGTTGATTTAGTTTCACTCACCTCAGAGTCATCAACTCTTGCCACTCTGTTATTATTAGTTTTAACTGTATTATTGGTGCTTGGCACAAAATGGTTTGATAAGCTATTTATCATAGAATCAGGTAAAATGGTATAATTGTTATTTACAGGTGGTGGAACATTATGAAAACCTAAACCTGATTTGTTTTGTGATTCAATATGAGAATTTAACAACTTCTCATATTGTTGTGATGACAGTTGAAGCTTCTAAAGTTTCACTTCAGTAGATGCATGTTCTGTCATTGATTTTGTTAATGATGTAGTCAAATGCTCAACTTGTGCCTTTAAATTATAATTTTCTAAAACAAGTTTATCTAAATCTTTTTGTAAGGAGGTGATCTTCACCTGATAATGTTTATGTTCCCTTACATGAGACTCATTTAACACTAATGTTTCTTTTATTTTGTTTGCAAGTTATTGAGCATGAGTTCTGTATCTTTCAACTTCTTCAATGTAGCTGGATGAACATACGATTTCCCTTACCTCTCTTGACATTGATGAAACTTTGGTCTCCATGATTGAAATGAGTGCTTGATTCTCTTCCAACACTTCCTTCTCATGTAAGATCCAATGACAACTTCCATCCTGCTAGATAATTAACCCAGTTTCTTGATTTTTGCTTGAGTGTGTTATAGATGTACTCGTGTTTGGTGGGGATGAGTTGGTGAGTTGAGGCTGATTGAAAGACCTTTGATTTGATTGATGATTTTTTTATTGATATGGATGATGTTGATATTGTTACTGAGATGAGGATTGATGGTTGCATTCCCTTGAAAAGTTTCCATATAGGTTACACTTGAAACATCTCACTTTTGATTTATCAACACCTATCTTTGTTGTTCTCGCAGGAGCTAATAGGCCTTTGTTTCTTCGTAGATACATCTTTGCCCTATAATCAATCATTACCATCTGCCACTGCAAGTACATCTCTTCAATTTCATCAGGATGAAGTTCTTCTAGATCTTGCTGACATATATGGGCTGGAGTTAAGGTGCTTCCCAAGTATACTTGAAAACTTGAGCTGAATGCTGCAAACGCTGCTTTCTGCTCTTCAGAATCAAGAACCACAACAATTGGTTCTGAACCATTGTCGTGTTTGTTGTTGGAGGATGATCCTTTAGCAGTTGAATTCTTTTCCTCATCCTTTTTCCCTTTTGATTTATTTGTTGGATGATGTTTAGATAATCTGGCTGGTCTTGATGCATAGAAATCAGCTTCTTCTTCTTCATCACTCAAAGTACAAGAGCTTTCATTATCTTCATTTGAAATGAAAGCACTCCCTACACTTTTTGAGTCTTTAAAGTGATATGGAGTTACGAGTGCTTTCATGCTCTTATTTCTTGTTCTCTCATCAAGTTCAAGAGCTTTTACTTTATCTACTAGAGTATTAAGCCCAATAGTTTTTAAGTCAATGGTGTTCTTGAATATTGATACTATTTGAGTCCAACTCTCAGGTAGAGTATGGAGCATCTTCTTGTTAAGTTCCTCCTTATCATACTTGAGCTCCAAAATACTCATCTCAGTCACAAGCTGCATAAATCTATGTAGCTGTTGAGGAGCGGATTCACCCTCAATATGATGGAAAGTCTTACATTGAGCTCTCAGTGTATCCTTTCTGATACTTCTAATTTCATCCCTGCCTTCACACAGGGTGTGTAAAGTTTTCCATAGTGAGTTTACTGTTTTGTATGTTTCCCACCTAATCAGAAGGTCTTCAGGTAATGCCATAGTAAGCATACTATAGGCTCTGATGTCAATCTTGACCTTCTTTGCATCGTCTGGTGATAAATCCTTCAGACTGATTGGCTGATTGTTGTCTTTATAGTCAGGTCCTAGTGCTGGTGGGATGTAAGGACCCTCTGTGATTAAAGTCCACAGATCAGAATCAGTATAATTGACATGGTTCCTAAACCGGATTTTCCATGTTTTGAAGTCAAACTTGTTTTCCAACTTCGGGGGTTAGTATGCTGATCCAACTGCTGGATTACCCATGTGTATATAATTGATGACAACCTCTTGATTATCAATTAATTAACATAGTAATATCACAATTACTGAAAACTCTCAATAAGTTCTCTTTTTGAAAAATTTAATTGAGAATATTTGATGTTAACTAATTGCACCAATTTGTTAATTCCAATATCTTGATTAGCTATTAATTAGCTAATTCCGATATATGAATTAATAGAACCTAAATTAATTTTTGATGAAAATCAACAGATCTAATCAAAAACTTGACGGATAGATCAACTGATCTAAATCAATGAGCACCATGGCTCTGATACCACCTGTGAATCCAAAACAATGATCGCGAAATTATCAATTTAGTTATTAACAAAACAATGATCGTAGAATTATCAATGTTTTGTTGCTTGATCAATTGAATACGTAACAACAAATATATCAATATCAAAAACAAATTCAACACTCAAACTAATGAATAACAAATGACTAATACTGCAAGAACACTTGTAAACATTAACAAAAGTGTTTTATTAAGTATCGATGAATGTTTACAATGATGAATGAATGATTTGCTTTGCTAATACTATTGCTAAGGTTCTAATGCTTTGTTGATGCTTATGTATTGCTGTGAATACGATTGCGGCAGCTAGGGTTTGACGACAATCGAGTTCTATTGATTGTATACCTAAGCCTTGTATTTACAGGCTTAGGGTTTACTGATTTGGCAACTATAACTTCCTTATCAGGGTAAGGTTGTTATTCAGAGAATATGATCATGCAACATTCTTTGACTAAAGTATAAGTCATCCGTACATGTTGACTTTTACTTTAGGGTTGACTTTTGTTAACTTGATATATTTTGGTGAAATATATTGTTGGTCCAACATGATCGATTCAACAGTGCAAATGATCACAAACACACACATATCCCACTGAATTTCATTAAACTATGAGAGATTCTTGCTAAACAATCAAAGTAAAGATCAAACAAGGATGAATAGAGGATATAAAGCTACAATGATGAACAAATAAGCTCCTAGCACCTCTAGCCGTCACACACACACTTTAGGGTTTGAACAAAATGGCAAAAACTTGCATTAG